>APFE031242941.1:32967-69820 GCA_000404065.3 Pinus taeda
AATAAAAATAAAATAAATAAATAAATAATTGTATGTAAAATTGTCAAAGCGTGAGTTTGGGAAAACCTCTTTGGTTTACATAGGTCATATTGTTGGTCATGGTCAATTAAAAATTGATCCTTCTAAAGTTTAAGCAATTGTAAATTGGCCTAAGCCTACTAGTGTAACAGAGGTTCGCAAATTTTTGGGTGCAGCGCAGTATGGGAGAAGATTTATTGCCAATTTCTCTATTATTGTAGCACCTCTACACACACTGACAAGTGTAAGGAAAGTCTTTCAATAGGGAAGAAAGCAGCAAAATTCCTTCGAAGCATTGAAAGAAAATATCAGCACCGAACCGATCTTGGCCTTACGAAATCTCGACAAACACCGAGTTGACCATTAATTTCAAGTGGGCAACAAAGTTTGGTTCCATATCATCAAGGATAGAATGAAGTGAGAAGGTAATAAGTTGCGACTAATCTAGTATGGTCCATTCACCATATTGGAGAAGATTGGAGACAATGTCTTTCATCTTGATTTGCCAACATATATGCAAATGTACTCCATACTGAATGTGGAAAACTTAAAGCTTTATGAGCCAACATTGATTATGGACACCAAAGTGGTGCAATCAGTTCCTAAAGTTGATGACTTTGCACTGAAGTATCTTGACGAGTTTCATGAAGATATCCTCCTTAACAGAAGAACCAGGACTTCACGACAGGGAGATGTGGAGTACCTTCGAGTTGGTTTCAAAGGGATGCACCCTAGCAAGGAAAAATGGTTGGAAAAGGAAAGGGTGAGGGAACAATTCCTCACTTTCTGATTGACTAAGAAAGCTTTTGGTGGCCCAAAATCTCCTCAATGGGGAGGATTGGTCCAGGTGGATCTCCAGACACCAATGGCATGAAAAAGGCTCAAAATTTGAAGTGCCAGAAATATGATGAACTTGACACTATATCGAAGTCCTCGTCACCCTAATTCCAAGGGTGTGAATGACACTCCAATCTGAGTCCGCATGATAAAGATAGAAGCAATCAAATTTTAAGGTTGACTTGCACATGTCGCAGGCTTAAGGAGGGCACAATTTGGCAGAAATCAGCAATGGAATCCAACCAATTTTCTGGGAAAAATTGTAGGACGCTCAATTCATCCAATATCCCTAAGGTTTGAGAAAATGGCTAATGGGGGTTAAAAAAAAAAAATGGGTGGCAGGCCATGACCCCTGATGCCCCCGGTGAAACCGCAACTCTATGTATATTAAAAAAAAAAATACAAAAAAAGGGGTGGGGTGGCCATGACCCCGCTGCCCCTGGAACCACCACATAATAGTCAATATATGTATCCGGGCAGTTGGCCATGACCCTGCCGCCCCTGAAAACCACCATATAGTATAAAGTATGGGGGGGGTGGGCAGTGTACGCTACCGCCCCTCCACGCCACTATTATCACATAACTACCAATGGAGTTTGGGGGGAGTGGGCCACTGGCCTGGTAGACCCATCCTCGTTAGAACTAAATGAAACTATTTTGTAATAAAAATGGACGAGCAGGATTTGATCCCCTGACCCCTCCTCAACCATCCGACAATTTTAGCTAGCACGCCAATGGTCTCCCTTGGGAGATCCGCCAACAAAAAACATATTTAAACACGTATGCACAGTGCATCCAGGGGGAGAGTGTGGCACGATTTATAAGGTGAATGTTTTGCAGGAGGGTGGAACCCTGAGTAGTGTGTGGCAGGGGGTGGAACCTTGCCTTAGCACATTTTCAGAGGGTTAATTTTGGTCCAGTGTCAGAATTGGGCAAGTTTTATATCGATTTTGCACCTCTCAGTGACATGAACTCAATGGTGATGTCAGTCTCTACAATAGATCTCTCCATTTTTTGACCATTTTCGAGATTGGAGGTATAAGACTCCTTATGTAAATGTTGATTGTACTTCTTTCTCTTTTATGCCACTTAATGAATGAAGGCCTCCCCATTGATCGAGTAGGGCCCAGAGACATAGTCCAAATTAGATGAAATACTTTATCAAGTCTCTTGTCTTCTTTTCATGCCTTATGTGTTTCTTCTCTTCTTTCATGTGCACATTAAGTTTTCTATGGTTAAGCTGCAAAATTTGCTCATGTAATTCTTTAATACGTCTATAAGAAAAAGACCTTGGATCACCCTTGGCTATAAATGTTCTAAGGTGTATCACTTGAGGGCTACGCCACCCTCAACATATTAGCATATCATCTTTTTATCAAAAGGCATATATTTTTCGATATCTCCCTGGAACTCTTGGTCATAGCCCCTGGTTGGAGCTTAAGGTTTAGCACCCAAGAGTTAATACCCCTCAACATATCAACATATTTCCATTTTATCAAAAATGCGTCTCTAGTGTGATTTCACCAATATCATGGTATATAGGCTCTAGGTCACCTCCATAATCATGATGGTGCTGAGAATTAGCACTTGACTTCTAAGCCTCTCGAAATGTCAACATACCAACACTTAATGGAGATTTTAAAATTTGTGGATATCCCTAGCACGTTAGCTCCTGGTCACATATTTGGTCATATGGTGATTATGCCCTAGAACCTTAAGGCTAAGCGCCCTCAACACTTTTCCATGTCAACATTTTAAAAAAATATATCAAGTTTCGTGGATTTGTTGGTATTCTAGTATAATGGCCCATAGTCACCACCTAGGTCACAAAGGTATCGAGGAACAATGCCTAGGGTCTATAAACCTCAACAAATTAGAAAACTAGAATAATTTGAGGTGTAAAGAAGGTTGAAAACTGTGATATGTTGATATTTAGTTCCTAGGTATATTAATTAATAGAAAATTTTCCAACAATTCAACAGAAAGAATTATCATCGTCTATAACTAAAAAGTCTTGGTTTTGCAAGATTTTTTAGTGTTAAATTAATTTAAGGATTTCTATAGTATCCCAATATAATAGTTCCTATGAATTTTCTAAAGAATATATTGTAGTGCTAAGGATTATAAACAATAATACATGGAATATTGGACTGAAGGGAGCTCTGAAGGTCTAAAGAACAAAAAATTCTTACAGAGCACTTGGTTGTATGGGGTTGGATTAAAGGGAGTGCTAAGAGAACTAAGATGATAACGCTTAGAAGAAAAAAAAACCTAATAAGGTTGGATTGAAGGGAGATAATATATATTTTAAAAGTGTTATACAAGAGTTGTAAGTACAAGGAAAAACACAAAGGTATATTTGGAAGCACCCGTAATATTATTACATGTAGCATAAAGTACTTGGCCTCATGAATGCCAAGTTTTGAAAGGTGTGTTAAAGGAAGTGTTAGTTTTTATAAAATTAAACATATGTTCTAGTCTTGACTTTGGTCAGAGAGGATAAGAAACACAATATCTCCAAAAGCCATAAAATGCTTTAGGAGAAAATGCAATGAAAAAGATCAATAAAATTAATTGATTGATAATTAAAAATTGCCTAAGTCTAATTTAGGAAAATCGATTAATTAAATGGAATTAGTTGAGAAATGTTAGAATGCTCTAGAAAATCACACTGATTGAGTTCGAGATGATCTTAGTCATTTATGGGGATCTAAGCATGGTGGTTAGCTCACCAACAAGAGATTATAAGAGTAAGACGTTGGGTTGGAGTTAGACACACCACTAGAGCTAGTTCCTTAGCAAATTGAGCTATCCAGTTGCAGAGGTGTAGTAGGGAAGAAGTGTTCAAGAGAGAAAGGATGTAAAGGCAGCGAGGGAGAAGAGATAATGATTCTAGAGGATTTTCCAGTTCTCAAGAGGCATCAACAAGAGGATTAGTTTTTCATCAGTGAGGCTGTGTAGGCAACTTTACAGGAGGGGGAAATTTCATTGGAGAGAGGGTTGATTCAGGTGCTAGTGGCTTAGAAAATTTCCAAAATTCCAAGAAAATCATTCTTAAAGGTTGAGTTTGGTGAAACGAAAAGATCATATCACTTCTATAGGAAATATGAATTGGTCTACGCAGAGGAGGATGCCAAGGTGTTTGAGCAGCCAATTTAAGCTAGTTTCAACGCTGAGATCAGTTTCAGGTGAGACAAAATTTGTATCACTAATTTTTGGCCAGATTATCTTGCTGAGGATTTCTAGATTGGGATCCAAATTTTTGTACTCATATTTCACTCCTACATATTAATAATAAAACCCTCATTTGTTGCACTAGTTTTCCCACATTGGGGTTTTCCAGGGAATTTTGTCCTAAAATAATGGTGTCACTTTTATTGTGTGTGTGATCATTTTTCTCAATTCCAATTTTTATTTTAAAAAATATTTTTGTGGCAAAGGAATTTCAGTGTGATTTATTTGTTATTTTTTCGTAAAAAAATAAAGTACATAATTAGTTAGAAGAATAAATTCTAGTTGTTGCATTTCAAGGACATTTTCACATGGTATCAGAGCAATGTTGAAGACAAACTGGGAGCTCAGATGCAAGAGGAGAAATTTTCTAGCTTCTAAAGGAGTCTCCGAGCAAAATTTCCAAGTCTATGCAATGGTCTAGCTAGATAGTTCAAATTGTTGGGAAAAAGGGTTTGATTGATTTCTAGTTGCAGGGGCAGGAAAAGTTTGAATAGACTAGTAGCAATTCAAGCAGACAATGGTGTTGTCAGGAAGAAGTTCCAATGAGAATATCAGTGAGTCAGTTGAGAAAATTTGGGCATAGTGATTTTGTAGTAGCTTTTGCAGTAATAGATCAATGCCGAGTAGGAAGATAAAATCACACACAGAGGAATTTCTCATAGGGTTTCCAAATCCAGCTGGTAGGAGGAAATCCTTGATTTCTAGTAGAAAAAGACAACAACAGAGAAGATATGTGCATTCTAGGAGGGAGTGTGAATAGAAAAGAAGACATCCAAGTAGGAAAGGGAGGAGATTCGTGTTTATTTTCCCAGGTTTGGGCTTTTCATAAATGGCCTCAACAGGACGTCGAGATCAAGATAGGCTAGATGGAGCCTCCAATTATTATATTTGGAAACCCATAATGTCGTTCCTTCTAGATGAGCATGGTTTGAAGATGTATGCAGATATATTTGTATTCATACATACATACCCGCAAGAGTTAAATAATTACAATAAGGTGATTTCCAATGCAAAGTGTTTGATCCTTGATGGAGTTCGACATAATATAGTCTCATACTTAGTGACCAATAATATGGCCAAAAAATTGTGGGATGCAGTTGCTATGCTTTTTTGGAATCCTTCCGAGAATTGGAATATGGTCTTGAAAGATAATTTAAGGACCACCAGGATGCATAAGGATGAAGGAGTCACTCCTTATCTCACTAGAATTCAGAATGTACAAGATGAGCTTGTGACAGTTGGAGAAGAACCTAAATAGAGTGAGCTAGTGCATACAACTCTGAATGGTTTCACCCAAGAGTGGAAAAATTTCATCCAAGGTATCACTGGACAAGATAATATACCGGTTTTGGGTAGATAGTGAGTTGATTTCACATATGAAGAAATGTGGCTTTCTATAGTTGAGAGAAATATCAGCAGTAATAGTAGAAAAGGACCAAAGAGTGTGAAGGATGAGGAGAATGTTTCCATTGCATCAAATGGGAAGACAAAGAAAGTTTCCAATCAAGGACAAGGTTCACAAGGAGGAGAAAAGAAAAATAAGGATTTGTTGAACATTAAGTGCTTCAAATGTGGTGAGTTTCATCACTATAGTACCCAATGTCCCAAGAGGAAGAAGGACAAGAAGGGGAAGTAGGAGCAGTCAATATCTTTGGCCATGATCGACAACTTTTCTTCATTAGAGGAAATTTAGACCTAAAAGTGGCCTCCTAAGGAAAAATAATAAAATAATATGAAAATAATAAAATAAGAGTTGTGATTTTTGGAGGGAAAGGAAGAAAACTACTTCTTTGTATTGTATTTTTGGTTTATTTCCCTATAGGTTTACTTAAATTTCAAGTGTAGACACTCATTGGATGCAGAATTAAATTCAACATCCAATGAGTACCCATTATTTATACTTTTGAGAAGACCCACATATATAGAAATTGAAGATACATTAAAAAAATGTGTTAAACATGTTTTTAAATGTATCTTCAATTTTAATCAATGTGGGTCTTCTCAAAAGCATGAATAATGGTTACTCTTTAGATAAGGAATTGAATTATGTGTCCAATGAGAGTATACACATGAAATTTGAGTAAAACTATAAGGAAATGGGCCAAAAATACAATTAAAAAATAGTTTTATTTATTTTCCCTCCAAAATATTTACATGTACCTCTTTTTAAATTTAAAGGATTTTGATTGGTTTACATATTAAATACATGCAAATTTCATGGGCCTTTTTAGGCTAAAATTTCCTCTAATACTAGGTTGGAGGATGAAATCACTTTGTATACAACTATATCTAGATGAGAGAGGTGGGGAGACATTGAGCTCTAGACTCCAGAGTTGCAAATATTTGGGCAGGGTCCATAGAGAAGCAATAGCAGTTGCAGATTACTCCTCATATGGATAATTGCCTTTGCTACAAGGGCCCACATTTTTTAGTAGCAATAGGATCAGTGTAAGTAGGTGCAGTCAGATCTTGTGAGACAGAGGAAGTGCTAGTTGTAGTCATATACTAAGGGATGCAGAGCAAATACAGTGTAGACAGATACTTAGTACACAGTGTAGAGGCTAGTTGCAATTAGAGACTCAAGAGATAGTTACTGAGCCAATTAAAGGACACAGTTGATTCAATTTTTTTATTTTCAATAGTTGCACCAATAGCAGCAACATGAGATCAGTAGTAGCGCAAAGCAGTGTTGTCAACAATGTAGGATAACACAATGCAGTGTCAACAGTAGCTCAAATACAGGATGGTTCAACTACAAGGTTAGTAGATGAATTAGAGTATGCACAATATCTTGGCAGATAGTGGAAAGTTGTGACAATTGTCAAACATCAATAGCGTGAGGGAATATGTTATGAGAGAGAACACCTTCCTCGCTAAGAGGGAGTGTTAGTTTTTGTATCATTGGACAAGTTTTCTAGTCTTGACTTTGATGAGAACGTATAAGAAACTATTGATGGTGCTGGACTCGCCAACATGTCAAGGGATATCCCTGGTAAGAAGTCCCAACTAGACCTCAGATTGTTTGGAGTAGGAGTCCCAACAATGGGTAGTAAAGTAGTTCCATGACTGAGGTAAGTATGATAACTTTTTTGGAAGCAAGTGTGTGGCCTTGCAGTGATTCAAGTGAGATGCATGGGGGTTCTAACACACATAGAGGAAAAGGAAGTGTGTCCCTTAGAAGCTTGTAATAGTATGCAACCTCCAAGGAACACACAAGTCGAATGACATCACAGGCTGGAAGTGGAATAATCCACAATCCAAAGTTACGGGTTAATACAACAACACGTCTTCAACAAGATTCATACAATTTCATATAAAATAGTTCATACACAAATGCATAAGTTAAATAACCTACATTTCTAAAGTAACCAGAATATTCAAACTACAATAACAACATATGCATGAAAACATGTTGGCTCTATTATATTATTAAGTGAAAGTTCCATCCATACATACACCATTCACAACCACTAGCCCCAATAGTGGAACATTAATATCAGCACTGCCTTCTCCTTCAAAGAGATGTACTCGCTCTACACTATGGAGAAGCCAAGGCTCATCACAATACCCTCCAAGCCTTCTCTAAGAAATGCCTAGCCAAAATCTTGGCTCCCAAAAGCATGTACTATGAGTTATGAGGTTCTATATATAACAAACGGTGGGGTGATCCTCGACATTCCCCTTTTACTCTTTGACTACCCTCATGACTCTTAAACTCCTTTACAAATAACTCTTTACATTACGTAGTGACTTTTCACATTCCACTAGTGACACTTGGAATTTCACTTACAATATTTTTATAAATACTAATACAATTTCCACATATACCCATGTGGGAAAAAATTGGCTTGAGTCAACCTAACAAGACAAACATCATAACTTAGGATCTTGGGGAAATACCAACTTGGAAACATCCTCTTTATGGCCTTCCATGAAGAACTGATACCAAGCTTGGTATTGCGCTATTGTGTCCCCGTACAATTTGGGATGACTTTCTCAAAATAGAAACTTACCTCCATGGCTTCAGGGTATATGGTTTTGGAACCTCAATCCATCTCATCTTGAAGCATGCGCAACATTTACCTGAGTGTGGTTGGACCACCAATGTACTTCTGAATGTTTTCTGTGCTTAGCTACAAGTCATCATTGGTGGCCTCTCGCATCAACTGCTCTATGTACTTGTCAACTTCCAACAGGACTTGGTTCTTATTCATGGCTTGAGTGAGGGTTTTGATTGAAGGGATCTTGTGTTTCCTCACTATAAAATTGAGACTCTTGAAAAACCATGCATAGGAAGCCTCAATAATGGTGATGAGTGCAGGAAGCTGCTCATAATTATTGATCAACAACCAAATCCATGCTTTGTCTAGCTCTGCATGTGGCTTCATTATCTTTTGTAAGTAAAGAGGGGCTTTCTTGTACCTCATTGTCCATTCACATACATGCGTAATAGAAACATGGATGTTTTTGATAGTTTGGGCCATCTTCGTGCACTACTATTGAGAACCATATATATGGATAACCACCTTATGCACGGTGACAAATCTACCATACAGTTTCTACATGGTGGTCTCAAGAGTCAATACTTCAGCAAGTATCACTTTTCTCATCTATACCATAGCAGATCCTATGGATTGTTTCATTCTCTGCCTAGCCTCTTGTAAGTCCTTCTCCATCCAATCATTTGTCGCTATCAAGAACTTGACCGTTGAACTCATGGCTTCTATATACGCCTTAGAAGCATTAGTCATGGTAGCTAGATGTCTTCTAACATCTACAACAATCATCCAGGAGCTTCTTTCTTCACATTGTTGGAAATAATACTGAGAGGGGGGGGTGAATCATTATTATCAAATCAATATAATTGTTTCATTTCCATATTAAGATTCATATACGCTACTTCAGTTAAGGCAAACTGCATGTATACGCAACTATGTGTAATGCAAAAAGCGTATATCCAGTAAACTTATGATTTAGTTAGTTGATCCTTAATGAGTGCATTAGAACATTATTAATTATATGAGCAGTAAACAGGAGCAGTAAAATAGAACAGATCATCACATACATGAACACCATGATGTAAGGTGGAAACCCAATGTGGGTGAAAACCACTTGCTGCAAGTCATCTCAATCTTCCTTTAATAAGAAACTTCTTTTTACAATGGTTCTATACTGGTGCAGTCTTATACCAATAAGCAAGCTTCTACCTACAGAAGGCTACAACCTTCTCTCATTCTCCAGCTCTCCTGGAAGGGAGCTACAACCCCCTTTGATCTTGTACTAGCCAATCCATTTACTAGTACGTAGGTGTTGGCCTACTGAAATGCTCCAAAATTTACTCATTTTCCAGTTGCTACTAGAAGGGAGCTACCACCCCCTTAGGTCTTGTACTAGTTGATGTACTAGTACGTAGGTGCTGACATACAGAAGGCAACAACCTTCTCTTTCTTTCACCAGGTACCACATTTCATACATTTTCAGAATGGATACTCCTGAAGCACAACACCATAATCTGAAGGCCACGTTTCATCCAATTTTCATACTGGACCCTTTAATATCATTGAAGCATACAATCAATCAACACTAGCATCCTAAATCTCTCACCCAATACTGAATCACTGAAACCCTGTCAACAAAATAGAGCAGAACACTAAACTCTGCAACAATATTCAGAACAACTGTATCTTCAAAAATCATGCATCAGAGTGCATACACTACTTGGAAGTGTCGAACCAGCATGTATACGCAACTTCACTAAAGCAAACCAGCATATATGTCATTAATTACTTATTCATAATTTTTTTGCACTTCCTGACTTCAGACATACCCAGATCATTACATATACAAAGATAATACGTATGTTAGCAACTATATCTAGTTCATCAGATCACATAAAGATAAGTCATTATGATCCTAATCCATTATAGATCTCATCCATCAATAATGAAGCTAAACATAATCAACCAATCTGAATATGCAGAACACTGACACTAGTAAACAGTCATCATAACTCATCAAAAACCAGAAACACCTGTCACTTCAAACATCATAGCTCATATGGTATACGCTACTTAGATGTATCTAACCTGCGTATGTACGCGCTTCTATCATAGTCAACAAACGTATACATCTATAAATATTCATTCATGAGTTGCAGCTATTTCAAACTTAAGTTATACCCAGATCAGAACATTACATGCGTCAGTATACAGATCTAGAATAAACATGATCAAACCGTGTAGAGATGATTCATTCCAAGCCATTAGATCTCGATCTATCCTTAGACCTTGTTCTCCATCAACCGCTGAGATTCCTCCTTAGCTCAGATCAAGCAAAGCATCATGAACCCATAACCTGCATACTAGATCTCATAATTCATCAGATATTCAAGACTTTCTCAATGCATTTGCCTAATGATCTTCTTCTCCCTTCATAGTCTTAGGCCTTACTCAATACCATGGTCCAAAAGCATTGAGAACCAATACTAGGGACCCAATACCTGGGTTCAACACTTCGAATGTAATACCAAGGACCAAAACCATAGGTCTAAATACCACGGACCCAAAAATAAGCTTTCCCACATGTACGCGCTTTTCCGTGCATGAAAGTGCGTGCATATGCATACACGACTTTTGATCAGAAATCCCACATGTATATGCTCCTTTATATATAGAGAACCTGCATGTATAGCCTACTTGGTATATAGCGAACCTGCGTATATACGCGACTTGGTATATGGTGAACTTGCATATATACTCTTCTTTCTTCATGCTTTGTAGTCTGATCATCAACTCTTTGCTACTAACCTGCTGCACTATGATCTGTCATTTGTGTGAGTTTCCATCAAGGACAACACTTGTATCATAATGCCAACAATCTCCCCCTTTGGACTTGATGGCAACAACACCAAGTCACTCTCCCCCTTTGACATCAAGGGCAAAGGGCGGACCAAGATATTCTCTTTCCTTGATAAACACTCCGTTGTCCGTACTCCCCCTGAATACCTGCTGAAATCTCTGAATGAGCTCCCCCTTTGTATATCCCAAGGTGTACCAATCTGACCATGCTCCTTCTGAGTACATGCTGAAGTCGTTGTTCTGTTGAAGTGTGTTATTCATGCTCCCCGTGACTGTAAGAAAGGTTTGCAAAAGGATGTTCTACAAGAAGAACATGACTCTATCATAAATGACCTTCCTATCACCAAGGACTCATACATACATCCATCTCCCAACCTAGTGGGGATATACCAATATTGACTCATCCACCCAACCAAGTGGGGATATGCCAGATAACAAATGTTTATACTTGACTAAACTATTACATCGTCCCTCCCATGCATAGTGGGGGTACAAATTACATCATATGACCAAAAGGGATTCATCAAATGACTACAATAGACAGAGACAAACTATTACATCATGAATCTTGATATGACCTTTACACGACATTTATAACAGAGACCAAACATCTAAATAAGATCATGATAGTCATCAGCAACTATCATACACAATGTATGATCTGCTCCATAATCATCTGACAACAGCATCTAGACCAGCAACAAGGTATGTTTGCATCAACTCATCCTCTTGCACAGAATTCTGCATATGACATACAAAATCATTCACATTATATCATATGTGAAAAACACCATAGCCATCTCATCAACATCAAGATCTGCATGATCTGCATCAATCAACATATGTAAGTATCAACCTATCATCATATAGTTAAGAACTTATCATCATCATGTCTCCAACAATGCAACTTTGAGTAATCATTCATGTATCCAGCACTATGTATCTTGAGCTCAAGATCATTTGTCAATACTTCTTGATATCATCAACAACAACAATCCTCATCCACATGAGCGCCAAGAACTATAGGAATCCTACATTATATGATCTTTATGCATATGACGACAGCAACATATGAGTGACTCATCATCAAGTAATGAAGATGTGTATTCAAGATTTGTACTTCTCCTTATCCTTATGAAGATCACCATGTAAGCACCATATATGCATCATCAGAGAATCAACCACAAGTCTGATCTGAACATCAACTATGTAACCCCAATAATTATATGAGGTTTTGTCATGGACAACACATAACCATATCATAGAAAGATATATATAAGCATCATCACCAAGGACTACTAATCATAATGCCAACAATGCATTATTAGAAGCATATGCTCCCCCTAAACCTGTGTCATCTTGCTTAGTGTCAGATCTGATCATGCATATATCGGCAAGAAGTATCAAGGCATCATCATCAATAATTTAGGATCAAAACACTTTTTAAACCTCTTACAAGTGTCAAGACATTTCCACACATCATCAGCAGATTGTAACCATTATCAAACAGAGCAAATAATGGACTGAATCATATCAGACCCTTTTTCCTAAGTTTGTCCCTACTGCTTCTCCTCAAACTAACATATACGCGACTGTGCAGTAACTAACTCGCGTATATATGCGACTTCCCTTTATCAAACTTGCATATGAGATTTAGGACACTGAATTTTTACACTTTCAGCTCCCTCTAAGTCTGTTATGTCTGTATATTGTGTTGTGCCACATCTTTCTGACTGTACTTCCTTCTTCTTCCATATCTTCAAGTGTGATGATGTTTTCTCCTTTTGATATGGTGCCCGTACTTTGTTCCTGCATTCCTTTGTTGTATGTCCAAGCCTGTTACATGCATAACATCTTACATGTTTCATATTCCTTCTATAGCAATCAATAGCTCTATGACCAAACATATTGCAAGCAAAGAAATATCCCTTAAAGTACCTGGAACGTGATGATCTTTCTATATGATGGCCTTGAGCCATTCTTCTTCTACATCTGGCTGCAATATGTAAAAAATTATGACATACATAACATTCAACATTATTCATCGAACGAGTAAAAGATTTTCTTTGAAGAATTTCTTTCCTTGGCTATTGATGGGGTTGTCCTCTCATCTCCTTGTTGATCATTTTAGATTTCTCATTAGAGTTCCTTGCTTCTCCTTGTGAGCTAGATTCATCTTCAACAGATTCATAAAAACCAAGGCCAGTTTTGATAGCAGGATACCTTTGACTACTAAGAATATCATCCAAGATCTTAGTACTATCTTGAAATCGTAAGAGCTTATCCTTTTCTTCTAAGTTATCTTTAACAATATTTACCTCAACCTGATGTTGCTCCTCCTTTTCATGATACTGCTTCTTCATGTTTTCTTCAGATTTTCTTCCTTCTTCCAACTGATGTTTTAGTTCAAGAACTTCGTTTTCTTGTTTTTCAAGAGCTTGGAGTAGTTCTTTATTCTGCTTATTTGATTCTTCAAGATCTTCTTTTAGCGAGAGGATCGTAGCTTCAAGACTTTCATAGTAACTGGATCTATCTCTGAGTTTCTTGATTGTTGTGCTCCTTTCATTGACTTCATTTCTTAATGATGTCACTTCATCCTACAACTTTTGACATTGATCTTCCTTGTCCTTGAGTAACTTCCTTACCTTGTTTCCTTCCTCTAGTTGAGCTTTTAGTTTCATAGCTTCTTCTTTGAAGGCACATTCCCTTTTTTTCAATAGACCTTGTTGATATCTAATTTTATCTGTAAGCCTTTTAAATTCTGTCTCTATTTGATATCTTTCTTGCTCACCCATAAGAGAAAATTCAGTTGTTTTGCTATCACTTTCATCATCTTCAAATGGATGGATAAATGTATCACCAGAGTATAACAAATTCATACCTGCTAGTTCTTTTGCTTGTTCACCTTCATTTAGAAGTGATTCTAAATCTGAAGTGCTTCTTCCACATATTCCCCAATCGATTCTCCCACTGTCATAGCTCTTTTGAGATGTCTTCTTCTTCTTAGGCGCTTTCTTCTTAAGCTTCTTTCCCATTGATCTATGGATCTCCTTCAAACGATCAAGCTTCTACCAAAGGACCTGCTCTGATACCAATTTTTGGAAATAATACTGAGAGGGGGGGTGAATCAGTATTATCAAATCAATATAACTTTTTCATTTCCATATTAAGATTCATATACGCTACTTCAGTTAAGGTAAACCGCGTGTATACGCAACTGTGTGTAATGCAAAAAGCATATATCCAGTAAGATTATGATTTAGTTAGTTGATCTTTAATGAGTGCATTAGAATATTATTAATCATATGAGCAGTAAACAGGAGCAGTAAAATAGAACAGGTCATCACACATAAGAAGCACACATGAACACCATGATGTAAGCTGGAAACCCAATGTGGGTGAAAACCACTTGCTGCAAGTCATCTCAATCTTCCTTTAATAAGAAACTTCTTTTTACAATGGTTCTGTACTGGTGCAATCTTATACCAGTATGCAGGCTTCTACCTGCAGAAGGCTACAACCTTCTCTCATTCTCCAGCTCTCCTGGAAGGGAGCTACAACCCCCTTTTCTCTTGTACTAGCCAATCCATTTACTAGTACGTAGGTTCCAGACTACTGAAATGCTCCAACCTTTACTCGTTTTCCAACTGCTACTGGAAGGGACCTACCACCCCCTTAGCTCTTATACTAGCTAATATACTAGTGCGTAGGTGCTGACCTACAAAAGGCAACAACCTTCTCTTTCTTTCACCAAGTACCACATTTCATACATTTTCAGACTGGATACTCCTGAAGCACAACACCATAATCTAAAGGCCATGTTTCATCCAATTTTCATACTGGACCCATTAGTATCTTTGAAGCACACAATCAATCAACACTAGCATCATCAATCTCTCACCCAATACTAAATCACTGAAACCCTGTCAACAAAATGCAGTCACCAGAACACAAAGCAAAACATTGAACTCTACAACAATATTCAGAACCAATTGTGTCATCAAAAATCATGCATCAGAGTGCATATGCTACTTGGAAGTGCTGAACCAACGTGTATATGCAACTTCACTAAAGCGAACTAGCGTATATGTCATTAGTTACTTATTCATAATTTTGGTGCACTTCCTGACTTCAGACATACCCAAATCATTACATATACAAAGATAATACGTATGTTAGCAACTAAATCTAGTTCATCAGATCACATAAAGATAAGTCATTCTGATCCTGATCCATTATAGATCTCATCCATCAATACTGAAGCTAAACATAATCAACCAATATGAATATGCAGAACACTGACACTAGTAAACAGTCATCATAACTCATCAACAACCAGAAACACCTGTAACTTCAAACATCATAGCTCATATGGTATATGCTACTTAGATGTATCTAACCTACGTATGTATGCGCTTCTATCATAGTCAACAAACGTATACATCTATAAATATTCATTCATGAGTTGCAGCTATTTCAAACTTAAGTTATACCCAGATCAGAACATTACATGCGTCAATATATAGATCTAGAATAAACATGATCAAACCATATAGAGATGATTCATTCCAAGCCATTAGATCCCAATCTATCCTTAGATCTTGTTCTCCATCAACTGTTGAGATTCCTCCTTAGCTCAGATCAAGCAAAGCATCATGAACCCATAACCTGCATACTAGATCTCATACTTCATCAAATATTCAAGACTTTCTCAATGCATTTGCCTAATGATCTTCTTCTCCTTTTCTTTTCTTAGGCCTTATACCATGGTCCAAAACCATTGAGAACCAATACTAGGGACCCAATACCTGGGTTCAACACTTCGGATGTAATACCAAGGACCAAAACCATAGGTCTAAATACCACGGACCCAAAAATAAGCTTTCCCACATGTACATGTTTTTCCGTGCATGAAATTGCATGCATACGCATACACGACTTTTGATCAGAAATCCCGCATGTATACGCCCCTTTGTATATAGAGAACCTGCGTGTATAACCTGCATGTGTACCCTACTTGGTATATAGTGAAATTGCGTATAAATGCGACTTGGTATATAGTGAACCTGCATATATACTCTTCTTTCTTCATTCTTTATAGTCCGATCATCAACTCTTTGCTACTGACCTGCTGCACTATGATCTGTCATCTATGTGAGTTGCCATCAAGGACAACACTTGTATCATAATGCCAACACACATCTGTACAATCCTTTGTTGTGACTCATCAAATGATAGATTGTACACATCCATCTCAGGATCATCATCATGGAGGACAAGCTATCCTTGCTCGCTCGAGACTAGTTCTGATTCTAGAGGTGGCAGAGACAGTGGGGTGATCTTGGATGCTTTCAACATGAGTTCAGTGTCTTGGTCTTATGGCTTTTTTGGCTCCTATTCCAACTCCATATCTGTTTCTTTAACCATCTGCATCAAGAAGGTATGCAGACATATAGAATCTTGCTTTCTCATCCTTAGGTGGATTCCGGGAATTATACACATGAACTTTCAGCTGAAGAGCCAACATGTCCAACCAGTTGAATGGCCTTCCTTCATTTACCAATTGATCCAACACAACCACCTAACTCTGCGGAAAGGTCTTTGTGCTCTTTTGACCGTACAAGCAAAATGCAAAGATGATCAAGAATTAGTAGGCCTTCTTGAGTGACTTAGTCTTGTGGACCTAATTAGGTGTCGACCTAAACTTTGATGGCCCTTTTACCCAATGCTTCATGATGTCTCTAGTGTTCACATTTATATTGGGAGTAAAGAAGAGTGCATTCATGTGGTTCATTGGTTGTGGTAAGTTATACATCTGATGATAGTTTTCCTCCTGAAGGTGGAAATTTGTGTTCCACTGGTACTTCTCAATGTCATCATCTTGGGATCAGCATGTGAGATAATCCAATGAATGATGTCTGTGCATGGGAAGGTGGGGTACTTGCATGCAACCCTGTACAAGCCTGACTTGTCAATGTTGACATAGACCTATCGATCTCCTAGATCATCCTTGGTTTCCTGCCATGTTATCTTCATGCCCTTCTCTATGAACATATTTATGTCTGCATACAATGGAAATTTCATTGACACTTTCTCAAATACATCTCTAGTGTTGCTCTTGACATTATCCTGTGATCTAGCTCTCTTAGAAGCCATGCTATCTATACTATTGAGAATCTACTCAACTATTGTTGTACCTGGAGAGAGAGAGAGAGGACACTCATGGCATGTAAATGTCATCTTAAAATCAAAAATCACTTCAAGGACTGATTACGCAACAAACTAGGAAACTGTTGGGCAATATTGCACAAATATTGCTCTCAAAGGTGAGGGATTATCAATTGGATCTGCGAATTGTGCAGTCCCAACTTCTAGTGAGAGGTGCTGATGATTGGAACTCCATAACACGTAGTCCAATGTGGTGTGTTCATGATAGGAATTGTGCAATGCATATTTTAGTTTGGCTTTGATGCTAGATAGGACTGTGCATTGCGCAATCCCAATGGGAAATACTCCAGGACTGACTCCTAAAACTGTACAATGCGTAGTTGGAGCTAGTCATTGGTAGCCTCTACGTAATTCCTGGAGCCAAAGCCTTGAGTTCCATAAATGCACAGTGCATGTTGGGAAGAGTTACATCCGAACCAAGGAAACCCAAACCTACCCAAGGGAAACTTGAAAACGAGCATATTTGAAAGTGTGAGTGATGATTGGTGCAGATCTGAGTGAATAGTTTTGCATGCAATCAAAACAAATGTAGGAATCAATCAAATAGAATAATAATAAAGCCTATGGAGAGAGTCGTTGCAATGACAACCGTTACTGCAAAACCTGGGTTATGCATGTGATTCTTAGTAAAGACAATGCAAAACTTAAAACAACACTTATACAAGCTAAAAAAAATAAAAACTCGAGTGATCATTCAATAAAACGGGTAAAACAACTCTCTCACAAGCTAAGGAAACAAAAGTGATAGAAAAAGTTGCAAAAGACAAGAAAAGCAAGACTTACCTGGAAAATTTGTGTCGATCACGCTGAAGGTTCCTAGATGCCTCAGGAATGTTAGAGCTCCAAGATTGAATGAGAAAATGAGCTCTGGTGGTGCCCATTAAATATATTTTATCGATTTATGGTTTTTGACGCGAAGGCCAAAAATCCAGGAAAAAGCGACAACTGGCAGCAGTTTCTAAAGTTAACTCAAGTGTAACTCCCACTGCTAAAAATAGATCCCTATTTTTAAGGACTCTCTTACAATTTTTTCTTTTTTCTTTGGGAAGGGCTTCCATGCATGCATGGAGAAATTTCACAGTTTTGGGGGGAACCAGGCAACTTTCTAGCACATGCATCGGACAAGAGTTGAAGGAATGCCTCTACGCAATTCCTGGGTTGAGTGGCTCTGGTTGCCTCTCATGCTCTGCACAGTTTCTCGACTGAAGACAAGCTTCTAGCTGGGTCTACACAATTCTAGATTCGAAGCTCACTGCTCGGTTGAATTGTGCATTTCCTAAGGGCAAGGTTGGTTTCCCTCTAGGACTGCATAGATTACCAAGGTAGTGCAAGAACCAAATTGTAACCAAGTCATGGGAAGGTTAACTTGTGGTTAATCAGAAAAGTCAGTAATAAACACAAGATTTAAAGAAAAATATAAACTCAAATGAAGGCACGAGTACTTGGGCAGTGCAAGACAAGCTACTGAGATTTTAGAAGGGAGGGTCCAAAATGAAGTGAAGGAAAAATTTTGGAGGGTGGTTTTATCTGTTATAAAAGAAACATAAGATATCCAAAACCCATAAAAAAATTTAGGAGAAAACACCAAGAAACAACTCAATTAAATTAATTGATTGATAACTAAAAATTTCGTAAGTCTAACTTAGGAAAGTCGATTAATTAAAGGGAATTAATTGAGAAATGTCAGAATGCTCTAGAAACTCACACAGATTGAGTTTGAGTTTATCTTAGCCATTGATGGGGGTCTAATCATGGTCGTTGGTTGACCAATGAGAGATTATACGACTAGGAAGTTGGGTTGGAGTTAGACACACCAATAGAGCGAGTTCATTGGCAGATCAAGCTATCCAATTGTAGAGGTTAAGCAGGGAAGAAGAGTTCGAGGGATGCAAAGATAGAGAGGGTGAAGAGACAGTGATTCCAGAGGAGTTACCAGTTTCAGTGAGGCATTAGCAAGAGGCTGAGTTTTTCCTCAGTGAGGATGTGCAGGGACAACATATGCAACTTTAGAGGAGGGCTTGATTTAGTTAGAGATAGGGTTGATTAAATTGTTGGTGGCCATGAAAATTTCCAAAAGGCCAAGCAAGTCATTCTCAGAGCCTGAGTTAGGTAGAACGATAGCATCAAAGCAATTCTAGAGGTAGTATGAATTCGCCTATGCAAAGGCAGCGCAGAGGCTGACACAGAGGTGTTTGAGTATCCAGTTTCATCTAGTTTTAGAGCTAAGATTAGTGTTAAGTGAGACAGAATTTGTCTCACTAATTTTTGGCTAGATTATCTTGTCGAGGATTTCCATATTGGCATCCATATTTTTGTGCCCATATTTCACTGCTGGATAAGAATAATAAAACCCTCATATGCTACACGAGTTTTCCCACATTGGGTTTTTCTATGGAATTTTGGTACAAAAATAATGATGTCACTTTTATGGTTTGTGTTCTTTATTTTCTCAGTTCCATATTTTATTTTCCATAACAAAATAAAATTCATAATTAATAAGTTAGAAGAATAAATTCTAGTTACTGCATTTCAAGAAAATTTTCATAGGAAGCACCTAGTTATATTAAGGTGGGTTGAAGGAAGCGCCTGACTATATTGCAATTATATAAAGGCATGTATTTTTAGAATCTTGGATTGAAGGAAGAACCTAGTTCATGTGACAGAGTAGATCAATAACTAGTACATAGAAAATTTCAGAATTGACCATTGAACTACAAAAGTAGCTTATAGAACAAATAAGTAGAGGGGATTGGTGTCTCGTATAGGTTGGTTCCTATAAATTGTTTTAGTAGTAGGTTGGTGCTACAAAGAAATATCATTTAAATAAATAAAGAAATTCTCTTGTAAGGGTTTCCACATATATCTTGTGTTTCATGTTCTTCTTATGAAATTATTGTTTTAGGGAGTTTGAATATATAAATAAGTAAAAATTGTATTCCGCTAATTCACCCCCCTTTCAATGTAATAGTGAATCCAACATGGATGTTAAAGGAACCCTGTGGAGATGGAACCTAGTGTGTAACAAATCTAGAAGGAGAATTTTTGTGAAAGATTGGGAATCCAACATTGCTTTAAAATGCAACATTAGAATGAAAAATAAATCCCAAATCTAGATGTTAGGTAAGTAATATGTGAGGTGAAAACATGGAGTCCAAACAAAAGAACCCAAGTTTTGTGGTGGCTAAGGGGAGGTGACATGGTCATTGATGTGGTACATCACATGGAGCATCATAGAATGAACCTTAACCTATGTAGCATGGATAGGTTAGGATGACATGGTGGTTGATGTGTCATTATTGATGAGATAGTATGGATGGATGATGGTGATATGGCATGCTAATGTGGCTTGCCATTGTGGTATGATGACATGGCCCTATGGTGCAAAAGAGATAATTTGAGGGTTTATGCAACAACCACCATGGTGTTAGTGACATGGGATCTAGAAGTTTAAAAATATGAAGTTTTGTAGAAATGGCCTTTTTTTGTTTTTTAGCTTCATTTGAATCTAAAATATTTTCATTTCAGAAAGAATATATAATAGTTAAAACTTTGGATATCTAAATGAGTAGAAGTTTGATGACAATGACCAATCCAATGTGGCAAGATGACGACATTAATATTTGGAGTATGGTTGTGCCAAGATGGAGGCTAGGTGGTAGTAACCATGGCAAAGGTGACATGGAATCTACGAAAAGTATCTACCCTATAGAAATTGATATTTGATCCTTAGAATCATGGAGAAAGGTCCTATCGAAATTTTGTGATTTTTGGAATTTTAGGGATTGAAGTTTTAATCCCCAACCCCTAGTCACATGGGATAATGGGGATCATGAATATGAGCATAGTGGAAAGAAGCTAAAGGGGTAGAAGTATAATTTAAAGTGGAGGTTCTGGTTATCCACTTATACAGATAATCAAACATCCAAATTTTTTCCTATGTGCATAGGTAGTGGAAAATTAAGATGTCATACATACAAGATCTTGTTCAAAACCTTTTCACATGCCAAATATGTAAATAATTGGATATCCAAGCATTTGGGAAAATTCTAATGACTTAAATTTGAACGATTTTGGATGTAAAAGGAACCCTATAGAGTATGGAACCTGGTGCATAAGGAACCCAGGTGGTAGAGTTTCATGAAGGACTAGGAATCCATAATTTCTTGAAAATGAAAAATGGGAACAAAAAATAAATCTTAGATATAGATACCAGATAAGCGGTATGAAATATGGACATGTGGATTCCATGTGGAATAGATCGGGTTGTTTATTGAGCCAAGAGGAGGTGAAAAGGCCATCAATATTGTATGTGATGTGGCAAACATGTGGAACATCATATGATGAACCTTAACTTGTGTAGTGTGGAGAGATTAGGGTGACGTAGTGGTTGACATATTACTGTTGAAGTGTTAGTATGGCTGGATGATAGTGACATGATATGATGACATGGTAGTTTAAGGTGCATAAAAGAAGAGAATTTTTTGACAACTCCATCTCCTTAAGTTGACCTAGGAGGTTGGGTTTGAACACTTTGTACCCTCATAAAGGTATAAAGGATTAACGAAAATATTAACAGGAAATAAATTAAAGAAAATAAAAAGGATAAGTTTGAATAGATTAAGAAAGCATTTAAGCCTCCATAGCATAAGGAACGATGGAAAAATTCAAAATCAAATTACCCAACATGAAGTGGTTTCAAACATAATTTTCCAACTCAAGGTGGAGTCAAACTAGAATAGTTAGTAATTGGAAATCCAAGGAGCCTTAAAAAGAACCTTTGAGGTTTTGGGGATGTGGAGAAGCACATATATTCAAGGATTTACCTCATAGGGCGGTGAAGGCTGGAAAATATTTGCCTCGACATCAAGGAATACCATCTGGTCGGGAACTTAAGGTAGCTCTGTTTCTGCTGGAATTGGTGGTTCCGACTAGGGATAAAGGGACTAGTTTCCTGTGAAAGAGATATAAAAGAATAATGGAAATAAAATGAAACTAATGGAATTTTTTTTAAGCTAAAGATGATATTACTAATTAAACTTATTCTACGTATTTCTTGGGATAATATATCTTGATATGTGATTCATAAAAAGCTTTCACAAAGCATGCAACAATATAGATTATTAAACACTTTATGAAAGGGAAAAAAACAAGATAAACTAAACTAATTAAATAGTTTATTAATTTAGTTTATTAAAACTAATCACATTTAAGATCTTGTTATCTCATATACAAGCTCAAATGACACAATCCTACACATCAATAGTGACAATGTCTAATTGTTTTCAAAGCATTCATATAATGAAACAACATATGAGAAATTCACTATCTATCTTAATGAAACATAGCAGAAATATAAAGATAATAGTAACTAATACATCAATACTCTGCTCATAGAAAATATAGCTTCTGGTTCAGCTTCTCAATTAGATAACTTTGGATTTAAACAATAGTGCAATTTCAAAGTTGTCGATCAAAAGTTTAGAACCCCTTTCTAAATGTATTAAAAGGGTTTAAATAGTCTATTAATATTACAAAAATAGTAAACCTAAATAAAAGTCTTCAGAAAAGCTTCAACAAATAGAGCAAAGATGAAGATAGCAATCTGTTGCAACAAGAAATTCATGACTATGCTCTAGGTTGATTCTTCATTCGTTCTTTGAATCTACATATGTCCATCATTGGATTCAGTTGCGGGGGATGAATCGGTTTCATGTGAATCTACCCCATAAATACTCCATCACTAACTGGTGGAATAAGTTGAGCCGTTGCATTAGAGAGACACCTCAACACTAGCCATTGACTATGCGGTTTCACCAAGAAATACCAATAACCTTCAAGGTTTACTTTTGATAAACTTTGGATGCCTTCGACCTTCTTCTTGGAAGTTTCTTGCCATGAATGATTTAGAATTTTGAAATCTGGCAAGGTGTCCTTCAGGCATTCGTGTTTTAGATTGGCCTGCAATAGGTATCATTGATGTATTCAGTGAAATTTGAAGCAAGATTTATGGCTCTGATAATATCCATTTCTTCTTGTTTCATTTTTATGTCCTACTCATCAAAAATGATATCCTTTTGAGATTATTCGATTCAAGGAAGATCAATTGATCTTCCTTCAGTGTTATCTTTCCAATATATATGCTTAGATATTTTCTCATCAATTTCTTCATAGAATGTCCTTAGATCGGATAACTGGGTAACTAAGAATCAATAGTCTTACACAAATGATGAATTAAAGTTAATTTGTGACAAAAGACAACATGTTTCTTAGTAAGGAGTGTATCTAGTTCTCCTGCTTCCTTTTGGACTTCATTTATTTTTGGATTTTCCTTCAACTAGTTAATATTTTGTTGTAATTGTTATATATGTGCATCTTTGTCTTTGATTTCAAATTCAAATTGTAGTTTTAGGTCATTAAAACTTTTATGTAATTTGGAAATGTTTTCTTGCCATTGTTGGTCAATCACTTGCCTTTCATTATGGAGATTTTGTTTCATTGAATAGTCCTCTAGCCTTTTTCATAAGCAGTTAAATTTTTGTTGCTATATCAATAGTAGCACTAGCATAAGCTCCTGCAAACTGTGAAAGTATTTTTAATTCTTCATTAGGGGTTGTTTGGGCTTCTTTCTAGAGAACTTGAAAAGGAGTATCATTTAAAACTAATGCTGGTGCTTGTTCTAGTTTTCTCTTCTTTCTTGACCTGCTCATTACTGCTTTATGTTTTTTACTGTAAAACACATCCAACGAAGGGATTTCTTCAATTTTTAGACTATCTCCATCATATGAAATGATGGGATAATTTCCATATCCTCAGCAACAGTAATTTTTTCAAGAGTCTCAAGAACAATAGTTTTTTCAAGAGCCTCAGCAATGAATGAGGTTGTCCCTTTAGTTTTTTGATCTTGCTTTGTTTCTTTGTTGACTGTAGTATTTACATCCTGAGTTTCTCCAGTTGATAAGACATGATTAAATTCCTCCCAAACTTCATCTAATTTATTTTCTTCTTTGAATTTCATCTTTTTCTCAACGACTGCAGTAACTATCTCTGAAACTTAGGAAATAACTGGATTCTTTGACGAGGAGGCTAATGTATTTGAAACTTCAGGATTATGTCAAGATTGTCTTAACAAAATTTATGGCATATGGGTTATTCTCTGATTTCGATATTGATTGAATTTAATCAACACTTCGGGAGTTAAAAGTTCTTCCGCTAAATTTTCAACCATAGAATACTCTGGAACCATATCAAATAAATCATCGAACTTGTCAGGCTCGCTTGAAAATTGCCTGATTTTGGCTTGTGCTGTGACATCTTTCGCGACCTCGTTGGGATTGTATTGCATGTGTTAGGTCCCTATAATACCAATGTATTACCTTATTATTATTGTCATTGTAGCCCCTTATTGTTATTGTTGTGACAATGTTGTCCCCATACTTTTATTATTGTGCCCCATAGAAGCCCACTATTGTTATTGTTGTGCTCTTACATTATTATTGTTATGTCGCCTTTGACTGTATTGTGACCCCTTAGACTCCCATATATAGAAAAGAGGTCTTGTCATTTGTATCATCAGAGAACTGTTCATTTGTGTAATGTAAAGGAGGTTTCCCCCCTCGAAAAGACTAATTTTGAAGTCGTTTATCTATCTTGTCTTCTATTTTGTGAGCTGGTTGCATAACAATTGGTATCATAGCTTTGGATTCTAGGGTTTCCCTGCTTCAAAACAGTCATCATGGAAGTTTCACTATAACTTTATGTCTACAACGTTTAAGAATCTAATATTAAAACCCATTTGAATCGAAATATTTATGAACCTTGGGTATGGATTTCAGATCTTGTATTGCTATAATTTCGGAGATATGATCCAAAGAAGTTAAGGTTTTTGTAGGCACCCAAATTATATCTCAAACAAGTGACCTGGGGAAAATCGTCATAACTCTCTCTGAGAATTAAATTGAAATTTCATAACAATATAGAGGACGAACTATAGTATTGATTATATTTGTTTCAGTGCCAAAGGTAGAAATAGTGACATGTGGAACATCATACAAGTTCGCTCTACTAAACCAGTATATAATTAGGTCATCATGGGAGATTTCGAATAACTCTTTCTTGGATAATACAATCTTGATCAGACTTGCAGGGTTGGAATAAGAACGTATAAGGCTACCACAAGACGAAATTTTATACCTTGGTGATTTGAAATTACAAAGATACAACAGATTCAATATTGAGCTCCTACAAAGCCAAAACAAGTGTGTGGTCTTTTTAAAATTTTGCATAAGTTGGGCTTGAAAAATTAATTCGAAGGAATTCAAAGGACATAGTGAAGCATAATTATCATTAATTGATGCCCCAAAGAAAGAAAATGGAAACACCTAGTAAGAAATCTGAAATCTCTAGCATGACTCATGAATAAGAGGAAGAAATGCAACATGATATATCAAAATTACGAGACCAAGTGCAACAAATTTCACTCTCACAAAAAGTAACAAAATCTAAGATGGATGGTTTAAAGAAAGGCATGGAAACTAAGATGGATGTTTTAATTAATGGCCTAGAATCTAAGATGGATGGCGTGGAAGCTAAGATGGATGGTTTAGAAGTAAACATTGAACATTTGAAGAAAGACATGGAAGGTTTGAAAGGAGGTTTAGCAAAGTTGCTACAAGAAATGCTTCCTAATGGCAAAAAGGTAGTAGATGAAACTCATGATGAGAACAAAAGAAATGTTAGTCATGATTTCATGGACTCTAAAATTGGATTGAATACCCACCATGTTCCAAAGATTGATATGAGGAAGTTTGATGGCAAGGATCACGTAACATGGATGCTACAGATGGAGCAATATTTTGATCTCCATAATGTGAAAAGCACACAAAAGGTATGCATTGTGACTTTATATTTGGAACCCAATCAGTTTGTATGGTATCGATGGCTTTGCTATCGTAAACAAATTGTCACTTGCAAAATTTTACGAAAGATATGATAACGCATTATGAGGATACAAAAAGCAACACCTTTTATAGCCAATTAATAAATCTCAAACAAAAAGGTTTAATGGTGGAGCACATTGAGGACTTCCAAAAATTGAATATAAGGGTAAAATGTATTCTAGAGGAGCATAGAATTTATGTGTTCATAGGGGAATTAAAGGATAACATCCAACATGAGGTTCACCTTTGGGGACCTGATTCATTGGAGAAGGCATTCAGGTTGGCAAGGAAAATTGAAAGCAAAATTATGGCAACAAGGAAGCATACCAATCACAATTATAAAGATGGAAGTTTTTTTCCCCTATCCTTCCATAACCTACAAGGTTGACACCACAACAATTAGAAGAAAAAATGGAAAATGGGCTTTGTTACAATTGTAGAAAATACATTAAAGGTCATAAGTGTGTTGAGAAGAAATTATTTTACATAGATTGTGAAGAGGAATAAAAAAAGGAATAGGAAACATCAAAAGAAGAGGATGCACACTAGGAAAAAAGCCTAGAGAAAGAATAAATGAATTTGACCATATCTTGTAATGCATTGGCCGGAATAACCACTCCTCAAACTATCAGGATAGAAGGACATATCTAGAAGAAAAAGGCAATAGTGCAATATTATTCATTGTAAGATAGCGAAGGAAGAGGATAGACTGTAGTTTTTTGTGTATAGGTTTTAGGTCCAAAGGTCGAAACAATGACACATGGCACTTTGTACAAGTTCTCTCCACTAAACTAGTCTATAATCAGGTCATCGTGGGAGATTTGGAATAAATATTTTTTGGAGAATCCTATCTTGATCAGACTTGTGGGGTTGGAACAAGGAAATAGAGGGCTACCACAGGACAAAATTTCAGACCTCGAAGATCCAAAATTACAGAGATACAATAGATTCAATATCGAGCCCCTAGAAAGCCAAAAATGGTGTGTAGTCTTTTTAAAATTTTGCATAAGTTTGGTTTGAAAAATTAGTTTGAAGGAATTTAAAGGACATAGTGAAGCATGATTATCATTAACTGATGCCTCGAAGAAAGAAAATGGAATCACCTAGTAAGAAACCTAAAATATATAACATGACTCATGAAGAAGAGGAAGAAATGCAACATGATATATCAAAATTACGAGACCAAGTGCAACAAATTCCACTCACAAAAAGTAACAAAAGCTAAAATGGATGGTATAAAGAAAGGTGTGGAAGCTAAGATGGATGGTTTAAAGAGTGGCTTGGAAGCTAATATGGATGGCATGGAAGCTAAGATGGATGGTTTAGAAGTAAACATTGAAGCTTTGAAGCAAGACATGGAAGGTTTGAAAGGAGGTTTGGCAAAGTTGCTACAAGAAATGCTTCCTAATGGTGAAAATGTAGTAGAGGAAACTCATGATGAGAACAAAAGAAATGTTATTCATGATTTCATAAACTCTAATGTTGTATCGAAGACCCACCATGTTCCAAAGATCGATATGATGAAATTTGATGGTAAGGATCCCGTGACATGGATACTATAGATGGAGCAATATTTTGATCTCCATAATGTGCAAAACACACAAAAGGTACACATTTCGACTTTATATTTGGAACCCAATAAGTTTGTATGGTATCGATGGCTTTGCTCTCATAGACACATTGTATGATAGCGCATTATGAGGATACAAAAAGAAACGCCTTTTTTAGCGAATTGATAAATCTCAAACAAAAAGGTTCAATGGTGGAGCACATTGAGGACTTCCAAAAATTGAATATAAGGGTAAAATATATTCTAGAGGAGCATAAGATTGATGTGTTCATAGGGACATTAAAGGATAACATGGAACATGAGGTTTGCCTTTGGGAACTTGATTCATTGGAGAAAGCATTCAGGTTGGCAAGGAAAATTGAAAGCAAAATTATGGCAACAACGAAGCCTACCAATCATGATTATAAATATGGAAGTGTTGTTTCCCCTAGCCTTCCACGACTTACAAGGTTGACACCACAACAATTGTAAGAAAAAAGAGTAAAAGGGATTTGTTACAGTTGTTATAGCAAATACACTAAAGGTCATAAGTGTGCTGAGAAAAAATTATTTTACATAGATTGTGAAGAGGAACAAGAAACATCAAAAGAAGAGGATACACACTAGGAACAAAGCCTAGTGAAAGAAGAAATGAATCTGACCATATCTTGTAATGCATTGGCCGGAATAACCTCTCCTCGAACTATCAAGATAGAAGGAAATATCAAGAAGAAAAAGGTAATAGTGTTGATTGATTCGGGCAGTACCCATAATCTTATTCACTGTAAGATAGCAAAGGAAGAGGACGGACTATAGTTTTTTTTGTATCGGTTTCAAGTTCGAAGGTCTAAACAATGACATGTGGCACTTCGTACAAGTTCGCTCAACTGAGCTAGTCTATAATCAGTTCATCGTGGGAGATTTGGAATAACTCTTTCTTGGAGAATCCAATCTTGATCAGACTTGTGGGGTTGGAATAAGGACACAGAGGGCTACCACAAGTCAAAATTTTAGACCTTGGAGATATGAAATTACAGAGCTACAACAGATTCAATATCGATCTCCTACAAATCCAAAAAAGGTGTGTAGTCTTTTTAAACTTTTGCATAAGTTTGGTTTGAAAACTTATTTTGAAGGAAATCAAAGGACATAGTGAAGCATAATTATCATTAATTGATGCTCCGAAGAAAGAAATGGAAACACCTAGTAAGAAACCTGAAATCTCTAACATGACTCATGAAGAAGAGGAATAAATGCAACATGATATATCAAAATTATGAGACCAAGTGCAACAAATTTCACTCTCACAAAAAGTAACAAAAGCTAATATATATGGTTTAAAGAAAGGCGTGGAATATAAGATGGATGGTTTAACGAATCATGTGGAAGTTATGATGGATGGCGTGGAAACTAAGATGGATGGTTTAGAAGTAAACATTGAAGATCTGAAGAAAGACATGGAAGGTTTGAAAGGAGATTTGGAAAAGTTGCTACAAGAAATGTTTCCTATTGGTGAAAAGGTAGTAGAGGAAACTCATGATGAGAACAAAAGAAATGTTACTTGTGATTTCATAGACTCTAACGTTGGATTGAAGACCCACCATATTCCAGAGATCAATATGAGGAAGTTTGATGGTAAGGATCCTGTAACATGGATACTACAGATGGAGCAATATCTCGATCTCCATAAAGTGAAAAAAAAAACAAAAGGTACGCATTGCGACTTTATATTTGGAACCCAATCAGTTTGTATGGTATCGATGGATTTTCTCTTGTAAACAAATTGTCACTTGGGAAAAATTTTATGGAAGATATGATAGCACAATCTGAGGATACAAAAAGCAACACCTTTTGTATCCAATTGATAAATCTCAAACAAAAAGGTTTAATGGCAGAGCACATCAAGGACTTCCAAAAATTGAATATAAGGGAAAAATATATTCCAGAGGAGCATAGGATTGATGAGCTTAGAGGGACATTAAAGGATAACATCCAACATGAGGTTTGCCTTTCAGAACCTGATTCATTGGAGAAGGCATTCAAGCTGGCAAGGAAAATTGAAAGAAAAATTATGGCAACAGGGAAACCTACCAATCAAAACTATATAGATGGAAGTGTTGTTTCCCCTAGCCTTCCACAACCTACAAGGTTGACACCAGAAAAATTGGAAGAAAAAAGAGCAAGAGGGCTTTGTTACAATTGTGATAGAAAAAATGTTAAGGTAATAAGTGTGTTGAGAAGAAATTATTTTACATAGATTGTGAAGAGGAAGAAGAAAAGGAAAAAGAAACATCAAAAGAAGAGGATACACCTAGAGAAAGAAGAAATGAATCCTACCGTATCGTATAATTCATTGGCTACAATAACCACTCCTCAAACTATCAAGATAGAAGAACATATCAAGAAGAAAAAGGTAATAGTGTTGATTGATTCTAGTAGTACCCATAATTTTATTCATTGTAAGATGGCGAAGGAATTGAATTGCTTCCTATATCCAATACTAGAGTGTCAAGTGATGGTTAGAAATGGAAAAACCATAAATTGCTCTAGAAAGTGCCATAATATCAAGCTATCCATGGGAGAATATTTTTTGAATAGTCCAATACTTTCCCTTCCAATGGGTGGTATTACTGTTGTATTGGGAGTCTAATGGCTACAAACATTGGGTATGATAACTTTTAATTTTCAAGAGTTTTTCTTGAATTTTTTTCAGAAGGAAAGGAAGTTGAATTAAGGGGTATCATAGGGAAACCAGGAAAGATAATCAGCTCTAACGGCATGAAAATTATTCTAAAGAAAGAGCAACATGGCGTAATTGCACAATTATGTTCGCTAGAGGTTCCCACGTCGAAATCATATAACTCTCTAGATCTCCAAAAAGTCTTGGACAATCATTCCAAGGTATTTGAGACTCCCAAAGGCCCTCCACCTATTTTTTATCATGATCATGATATTCATTTGATTCTAGGGAGTGTTCCTCCAAACATTAAATCTTATAGATATCCTTATGCCCAAAAGAGTGAAATTGAATGTATGGTTGCAGAAATACTAGAGGCTAGTATAATTCAACCTTGTCAAAGTTATTTCTCTGCTCCAGTAGTATTGGTGCACAAGAAGGATGGATCATGGCACATGTGTCCGGATTATAAGGAGATCAACAAACTCACTATTAAAGATAAATCTCCCATTCCTGTCATTGATGAATTATTGCATGAATTGCATGGAGAAATTTACTTCACCATGTTGGACCTTTGTTAAGGATATCATCAAATCAGAATGAAAACTGAAGACATTCCCAAAACAACATTTAGAACTCATGAGGGGCATTACGAATTTTTGGTCATGCATTTTGGACTTACCAATGCACCTTCTACATTTCAAGGTTTTATACATTCCATTTTCAAACCCTTCCTTAGAAAATTTGTGTTAGTATTTTTTGATGATATACTAATCTACAACAAGTCTTGGAAGGATCATTTTCAACATGTTGATAGAGTGCTCAAACTATTGGAGGAGAAACAATTATATGCACAAAATTCCAAGTGTTTCTTTGGAGTACAAGACGTGGAATATTTGGGTCATATTGTATCTCATGAAGGTGTTAAGGTAGACCCTAGAAAAATTAAATCCATTAAGGAATGGAAAATCCCCACATCCATAAAGCATCTGCGAGGACTTCTCGGGTTGACAGGTATTATCACAAGTTTGTTAAGAATTATGAGAGAATATCAGAACTTCTAACAACATTACTGAAGAAAGATGCATTTCCTTGGACTCCAGAAGCAACGAAAGCCTTTGAAAATATTAAGTAAATTGCCAAGCATCGGTCTTAGCTATGCCAGACTTCACAAAAACCTTTATTATGGAATGTGATGCCTCGGTAAATGGAATTGGTGTTCTTTTAATGCAAGAAAAAAGACCCATTTATTTCAAAAATAGTCTAATCAAAGGAAAGTATTTACACAAATCTATTTATGAGAAGGAAATGTTGGCAATACTACATGCACTTAAGAAATGGAGACCTTACCTAAAGGGAAGACACTTCAAGGTAAAAAAAGATCATGATAATCTTAAATACTTTTTAGAACAAATATTATCTTCAGAAGAGAAACAAAAATGGGTCACAAAGATGTTGGGTTATCACTTTGAAATCATATACAAAAAGGGAAGCAAAATATTGTTGCAAATGCACTCTCAAGAAATGATGAAGATGTGGAAGCATTTCTTTTTTATGTTTCTATTATCCAACCAAATTGGATAAACAAAGCAAGGGATGAATGGAAGAATGAAGAAGAAGTGTGGGAACTCATTCAAAAGTTACAACAAAACCATAATACATCTGATACCTTTAGCTAGAAAAATGATTCGTTATGGTACAAAGATCTCTTATACCTCTTTATGAATTCCCAACTCAAACAAAAGATTCTTATGAAATTGCACACCTCTCCCTTAGGAGGGCACTCAAGATTTTTAAAAACTTACCACAGGGTTAAGAAGGAATTTTTTCGCGATGGCCTTAAATCCGATATTCAAAAGTTTGTGGCGAAATGTTTGGTTTGCCAACAAAATAAATTTAAGACAATTAAGACCCCTGGTCTATTACAACCTTTATCCATTCCAAGTCAACGTTGGGAGGAGGTTTCAATGGATTTTATCACAAGTTTACCCAAGTCTGAAGAAAAGAGTGTCATCATGGTGGTAGTTGATATACTTACCAAGTATGCACACTTTTGTGCATTATATCATCCCTTTAAAGCCAATTCAATTGCTACTGCATTTATGGAAACAATTCAAAAGCTACATGGAAGACCAAAGATTATTGTAAACAACAAAGATCCCATTTTCACTGGAAATTTTTGGAAAAAATTATTTACTTGTCTGGGTACTCAGTTAGCTCATAGCTCACCTTATCATCCTCAATCTAATGGGAAAACTGAGATAGTGAACAAAATTTTTGTAGGGATATCTTCATTTCTTTGTATCTAATAAACAGACACAATGGATCAAGTGGTTTCCTCTAGCTAAATGGTGGTATAACACTTCCTTCCATACTACAACAAAAATGACCCCATTTATGGCACTTTATGGATATCATCCACTATCCATCACATCATATTTAAGAGAAAATTCTAAGGTTCAAGCAATGGAAGTTCACATCAAGCATCAACAACAATTTCTCCAACTCTTTAAAGGATAACCTCACTTTGGCGCATAATAGAATGAAGCAATAGGCAGAAGAACATCGCAGCGAAATAAGTTTTGATGTAGATGACTAGGTATTTCTACGACTAAAACCATACAAACAAATGTATCTCAAGCAAGCTAAGAAGGATAATAAATTATCACCAAAGTATTATGGTTCATACAGGGTGTTGCAAAAGATTGTTACTATGGCATATAAATTGGAGCTTCCTACAACTTCCCAAGTGCACCCAATTTTCCATGTTTCATGCTTAAAGAAGGCTATAGGTGACAAGCTCCCAGTTCAAACAATATTGCCAGAATTTGACGCAGAAGGAAAACTCATATTGGAACATAAAGCAGTCACAAAAACAAGAACTCGACAAGTATGAAATCGATCAATTTCAGAGTATCTCATAAAGTGGAAGAACTTACCCATTGAATATTTGACATGCGAGGATGAGAATTTTATACAGAAGCAGCATCAAGAACTACTCAAGCGTTGAGGACAACACTTTTTTGAAGGAGAGGGGCATGTTAGATCCCTATAATACTAGTGTATTCCCTTATTATTCTTGTCATTGTAGCCACTTATTGTTATTGTTGTGCCCATGTTGTCCCCATATTGTTATTATTGTGCCCCATAGAAGCCCACTATTGTTATTTTTGTGCCCTTACATTATTATTGTTATGTTGGCTTTGACTATATTGTGACTCCTTAGGCTCCTATATATAGAAAGGAGTTATTTTCATTTGTATCATCCAAGAATTGTTCATTTGTGTAATGTAAGGAGGTTTCCCCCTCGAAGAGGCTTATTTTGAAGTCGTTGATCTATCTTTTCTTCTATTTTGTGAGTTGGTTTCATAACAACCAATTTGGAATGGTTGAAAAACTAAATACTTTGATTTGGTCAATTTCAAGCAGAGCATGCTTGAAATTTTCCAACGTATAGTTACCACAAGAAATAGAAAAAGGAGGCCAAGTAGTTTTCTTGGAATCCTTGAGAACTTTAGTAAAACCATTACCAACTGTTTGGTAGGAAATTTCTTTTGCTCATTAATTTATCTGGGATAAAAGGAGGAAAAACATGAGGATAGGCAAGGCTGCTAAAAACTCGAATATAAGTAAATGATTCTTCCCCAAACCACTTTCCTAATAGCTTTAAGTATTTATTATCTTCTATGGAGATTCTAGATGCATTGATGCCAAATACCTCTTAGTGAATGGGGAGGATAATTTCATGACAAATTTTATAAAAATGAGAATGATACTTGGTTTCCCATAAGATATCAAGATAAACATGAATAGGGGTAGGGTATTGAATTGTCCACTTCCATCCTATATTGGGGAATCATAAGAAAAACAAATAGCATCCATGATATAGGAACTCATAAATAAAGGGGGAGAAATCCTCTCAATAACATTGTGCTTCTATCTGTAACTATGGATTTGAATAGTTAAATTATTGGACAAAATATTTTCTCAATCCATGATATAACCATCAGAAGCGGCCTCTATTAGCAGCACCCATTCCTTTCAAATTTTTTGTGTATTGGGGTAACCATATAGATAACACATCATAGCAGCAATATGAGAGAAAGGACCAACAATAGAGGCTAATGAATACATACCCCTATCTTCGTGCTTGTGTTTGCTCGGGTCCCTTCTCCATTCTCTGATAAGTTATGTTGGGTTTAGATTCTCCTCATGAACTTCTTGAAAATTTGAGTATCATACTTTTTTGTGGTAGCGACAAATGGTACAATTTCCTTAACTCCTCAACCTTGAACGATCCAATGATTGTCTTCTTGGGAGTTATAAAAACTCTATCTATATTATCTAGATTGTCAATGACCCATCTTACCATATCTATGTAGGGTAGAATTTTGGGATGTGCAGCAATTATGTGAAAAAATGAATTAGCTAGATCATTCCATGTAGCTTTAACATTCAGAGTGGGAGCATTAGCAATAGCACTTTTATTTTCAATTAACCTTGGGTTTTCATCCTCGAAAAGTTTGTATATGACCTCCTAGGAGGAGAACCCCACATCAAGAGTGCATGTACTATCCGTAAACAATGGAGACATCTCAGGAACTTATTCAGGAGGCAACATTGTCTGTGGCTGAATTACAGACTTTCTCTTCGCTTTGATTATCCTTGACATTTCCTTTAGCAGTTGTTTATTGGAATTCACCTATTAAGAAGAAAACCACGATGAGTGACAAGAACTCGTAAAACGCAAATAGTCTTATCAATTGAATGCAAGTTTTATTGAAGAAATCGTTCTACATTACATCAAAATCATTACAAATCATTTAAAACCTCAAAACTCTAAACACATAGAATGGCCATTTAATTTTTGAATGTTTGTTCACGTGACGCTGACATTTGTCATTATATCAGGAAATCACTCTATCGGCATTTTGATATTAGATGATACGAACATAACCTTGCAACATGCAAACTTCGATATCACACATTGATTGGTCGCAAAATTTGGATGTGGGACATCCGATATAGGAATGTCTGGAGTTAATAGAATGCGATATTGGCATTCATCATTTGATAGAATGTGATATCGGTAATTCATGGAATGTGATATCGACGTTGTTAGTTCACAATTGACATTTCGCTATCAGTAGTTCGCAATTGGTACTTACTTTGAAATTTCTGATGCCAATAAGTTTATCAACGCTTTACGTGTATTTTTTTGGTGGGACCAAAATTTATGATATTTCTATTTATTTGTTTAAACAACCTTTAGAAACTTCGGTGATTATTTTTAAAGGTTTTTAATGGAAACATAGTTAACGGGGTTTCTTAGATTTGCATATTATTTCGTAAGAACTATGGAAATGCTCCTAAGCCTAAAAGGGGTTTTATTTCATAATATACCTTTTTAAAAGGTTCTCTTGTTTTCTTTATAGAAAACGGTAAAATTAATAAAACTTGACCTATTTTATGAAAACAAGAAAGGACTTTTCCCTAAAAATTTAAAGGGTACCCATTATTTCTTATCCTAAGTCTAAGGCTAATGGGGGCTTGTTGAGTACTTCAACCTGAGGAAACCACTAATCTTACTTATCATGGCTAATGTGGGGTTGTTGAGTACTTCAATAGGAGGAAACCACTAATCCTACTTATCATGTGCAAGAAGCTACAATAGTGGATGATGTGGTAAAGAGTTTTCCAAAAATCTATGTTTCATTGGAGGATTAACAAGAAGAACCTCAAGATTTTGTAGTTTAAGGTAATGAAAAGATTTCGAAACAAGCTATCTCTATTTTAGTTAACTCAAGATATAGTCATAGCTACATTTCACCTCAAACTATTGAGCCTTGTGTCATGCGGAAAGAGTTATTTTTGCGGACAAACCTAACCTCCCTAGGAGTCTAAGACTCTCTAGTGAAAAACAAACCAAACAAGAGCAATCCTTCTCTAAATATACATTATTCTATGAGAAACCAAGTGTTTTCGATCTTACCTTATTAGGTCCAACGCTTGTTGTAGCAGTCCAGCCTTGCTGATCCAGATGAGCTCCTCCTTCACTTTAAGACCTGCATACACTAACAAAGCAACGATTACATAACACCTGAATATTCATCATAAAACAAAGCATATTCATCACATAGACCAAGGAGTACATGAAATAATTCATTAACAACAAATCATTGATAAGAATGGACTTATTTGTATTAAGGAAACAAAAAGGAACCATTACAACCTGAGCCTTGGTGTTGTGCAAGCTCCTCCCAGGGTCCAACAAGAGTTTTCCTCTACTTTGACAAGCTCACCCACCTCCAAATGAAAACTAGAAAGGATGGTAATCTCTCCTTACAAGCTTACAATGGAAGTCCTAGTTTCAACAGCATCTACCCTTTGGAATGTTCAGCTTTCAACCTCCCCTCCTTTGGCCCATGGCCTGTATTTATAGTGTTCTAGAGGAATTTATTCAGTTCCAACATCAATGGGATACTCCCTCTTTTGGATGGGGTAGCTCCTCTCTTGA
>APFE031242941.1:75440-101982 GCA_000404065.3 Pinus taeda
ATCATTGAGAAGAATGGACTTATTTGTATTAAGGAAACAAAAGAAACCATTACAACCTGAGCCTTGGTGTTGTGCAAATTCCTCCCAGGGTCCAGCAAGATTTTTCCTCTACTTTGACAAGCTCACCCACTTCCAAATGAAACAAGAAAGGTTGGTAATCTCTCCTCACAAGCTTCTACAAGGAAGTCCTAATTCCAGCAGCATCTACCCTTTGGAATGTTCAGCTTTCAACCTCCCCTCCTTTGGCCCAATGCCTGTATTTATATTGTTCTAGAGGAAGTTATTCAGGTCCAACATCAATGGGATACTCCCTCTTTTGGATGGGGTAGCTCCTCTCTTGATGGGATAAGTTCCTCTATCATAAGGATGCATGAACCATCTGGAGGCGCTCAATACACGTCAAACACTCTTCTAGAAAGCTCTAGAAGTGACCACAAGTAACTTTTTTAAGATGAAACTCGCGCCTTTTGACTTTTACAGGAGTACGCACCCATCCCTTGACTTACAGAGCGTACAAGTACGCAGGTACAATGAGCTTGGGATGCGTACACGCAGGCAAGGTAGAGAGAACCTGCGTACCCAGAGATAAACATGTTTTTTAAGTGACTTTCTCTCTTTTTGAAGTTTGAAATGAAGAGCAGAGGTATGAGGCTTGACAAGGAGGATAATATGACTATTGATGGAGCCATATTAACTGCAAATAGTCATGGTGACAAATTTCAGTGTAACACCTTGTTTTCTTCAAAAGTGTAAACATAAAAAATATTGTTTAACCCAAATAGCAATAAGAGTTAAGAAGAGAGTTAGTGAAATGATAAAACATTTCTTAGTAATAATGAATGGAATAATCACAAAGAAGAATTTAAATATTTTACCTTTGGGTTCATATGATGGCTTAATTTACCAAAAACAATTTTCCTTAACCCTATGCTGTTGATGGCAGTGGAACACAAACAACTTGTCACGTGGATGAAATCTACATGCTTACAGTGATATAAGAAAAATGAGAAAAGTTTGACATTGCACAAATGCATATAAGCAAGTCCTTGAACAAAATGATGGCTGGAAGGTAATTGGGCATATTATAGTCTCAAAGTAAGGAGAATTATTCAATATCATTTTTCTCAATATGTTATGCTTCGCTATGATCTATTTCATATCTTAGGTAGTACTACACAAATAATTTCAGAAATTCAAATAAATTAAGGTTTTCCTCTCCCTAAGAGTGATTTTCTCAAGGATATTGTTTTATGTAAATGTTTAAGAAACCTTTTCATTTTTTCAAGGTTTCCTAGATATTTTTCTCTCAATTGTGCGTTACTCTAACAAACCACTTGATATTCAATGTATATGCATCTCTCTTTTATTCTCTCTTTTCTTAGTTACATAGATCGTGAGTAGACCATATGAGAACTACTAGCAATTCAAAATCTAAAATTATTCCAAAACCATTATTTCCACTACTTGAGATTTTTGAAACCGTTATTTTGTAAATTCAAAAGATTAAAATTTTGAAATAAATTACTTCATGGATTGAAGCATATCCTGAAAATTGATTACCAAATTCATCCTAAGTGTTTATTATGTTTCAATGGTATTGATGTTGGCATGGCTCTAATAGGAAAAAATATCCTAAAGGCCATAACTTTTTGTCTAGAACTTAGAATTTGTTGAAATTTATATTGTTGGAAAGCTCTTGATGAGAAAAATATAATGGTGATATATAGAAAAGAATTTTTAAATGGATGAAAGATTTTGTTTTCCCCATCTCCTTAAGGTGATCTAGCGATGTCAGAGCATCATTTAAATTTTCCTAAGTTTGTAACAGTTTTGAGGATTCTAGTATGTTTACGGAGAGAGAAGTTGGTTTCTCACATTTCATTGTAATGTAACAAAATATGATTATTTTTTTGTGTAGTTAGAGGAGTTGAGTTAATTTAGGGACTTATAGGAGATTTGTTATCTTTCTCTCTATTTGGAGGATATGCGTCAATCATGCTAGGGTTAGAGTAAGTTCCTCGTATTTTTATATAAATAGACTTTTTGAGACATAGTATTCTAGATAAAGAAGGACAAGGAAGAAGAGAGAAGGAGACATAGAGAAGAGAAGGGATTGATTTATGTATTTTTATAGTATTAATGGAATATATAGTTTCAAACCCCTTTTATAGTGTATAATTCTCTTTTCTTATGTATTTATAAATTGTATACGATATGGAGTTTCTATGCATTTTTGCATAATTCCCTTTAATTTTACTTTAATTATGTGAAACTGGGAAATATTATTACTTGTAATTGCAAATTTCTATGGTATTTGGTGAAGGAGTAATGATTGATTAAACAGCAAATTTAAGGCACAGTTAGACTATGCAATATAGAAAAACCCCAAATGTCTAGTTATGTAAATATCCATATAATAAAAAATCATAGATATGCTTTTAAACCAAACTTTTATATGGACCATCGATTTTCCTTATATCAACAACTATCTATCTATTGACCATCTGATATATGGAACTCTTTCTAAGGTTCATTATTGAGTTTTTCCAAATTTCCATTTTCAGATCATGGTCCCAATGAGTGAGGCAGATTAGTGCATGGATAGGTGACATGTATAAGTGATGTGGACCAGGTGACAAGGCATCTAGATTTATATTTTTTAGAAAGTCCTATTTTTAAGTTTTTCCAAATTTCATAAAATCTAAGATTGAAGGTTCCACGATAGCACTAAACATTTGGAAGTCTAGAGTGCATCCAACCTAGGAAAATAAAAAATTTTGAATTTTAGACTTCCACTTCTTGCTCCAAGGAAAAACTTTACAAAGGAAAATCCCTTGAAGATATAATTTTTGGCCATTAGAAAAGGTAATTTCTAGCTTCTAGTGCCTATTTTATGACATATTGTAAATTTTACCCACATCCAAATCTATAATTTTATCAGCTTGGGAATTATTAGAATTTCCATATCCCAAACATTTGGATTCCATATAGACACGATGAAAACATATAGCTTCTATTTAGTGATGGATCTTGTACATTTAGATTTTGTTTAGCGATGAGGAAAACATTTGCCTTTTGTTTAGCGATGAATCCTAGACATTCAATTTCTATTTAATGATGGGAAACATTTAGCTTCTATTTAAGTGATGGATCATGGACATCTTGCTTTTATTTAGTGATGGGAAAAAAATCAACAAGTGATAAAAGGTTAAACAAAAGGAAATTTTGTGGTTTAGGTAATAGATCCAATGATCCAAAATCTATTTATTGATAGAGAAGTTGCACAATGTAATAATTCATTATACGATGAATTCACAACCCATGTAGAGGAGAAAATAAGAGTACATCGGTTCAAATTGGCTTGAGTTTAGATCAATATGTCATCATTTCGGTATCAAAGCTCAATAATTATTCCAACAAAAATGTCAAATAAGAAGTTAAAAATTGGCATTTTGAGCCAAAAGAAGAGGAATAGGTCGAGGAAGACTAGTTTCTAATGCAGTCCTACTTCGAGAAATGAGGAATATTTGATTGCTTATGAATGATATAGAGATTGTAAAAAGAAGAGATGTTGACACTAGATGTCAGTGATGAAGAAAGAGAACCTTCCACAATTGAGGAAATTGAAGCAGAGTTTGAAGAAGAAAACTTTTAAGAAAGGCCGATTAGAGGAATCATGGAAGTAAACTATATGACAAAGATGGAAGTGCCAATGTATGAAGGTGTTGGGATAGGGTACCTTGGGGTTAAATTTGTTATATTTTTTTTAATATTGTAAAGTCTCAACATTTTGAGGAGTGGAGCATGCAGGTCAATAGGAGTCAAAGTGACTTTAGGAAGGTCAAAGCCCCTTAGTTTGTTAAGAGTTAAGCTGTTTTATGACCCGCCCATGGTTCACGGACCATGGTATTTTAATAGAGAAATATATAAAAGGATGCATAGAGGGTCATAAAAAAATCAGTGAAGATAATGAAGAGGATAGATAGGAAAGGTTTGGGTCTATTTTGCCTATTCTGTACTTAAGTGAAGGGGAAATTTCCTGCAGCTATGTGCACAAAGACCTTGGTAACTCCGCAACTGAGTGTGCGGGCCCCTGCGGTTGTGTGTGTAGGGCTGGAAGAGTCTATAATTCAAGATAGCAAAGGGCATAGATAGGCAAGTTTTGGGTCTATTCTATACTTGGGCGAAGGGGAAGGCTTTTTTAGCTGTGTGCGCGAAGACCTTTATAAGTCCGCAGTTAAGTGCGAAGGCCCGTGCAACTGTGTGCACAGGGTTGGAAGAGTTTGTAATTGAATATCTAAGCATAATAACGGTTGTTTTGGAGCATTATCTATGTATCTATGTGTTATTATTTACTTATGAAATTATTATATGTTCGCTCTTTTTACTGCAATTTATCATGAAAAGTACTTGATAGATACACAAAAGGGGTAGATCTGTTTAATTACATGATGTTATGAATGTTTAGAACAATTGACGAAGAGTTTGGATCTATTATCTGTTAGTTACTATAATTTCTTGTTTTCCATTGCAAGTGCCTTTTTTAGATTACGGAACCAAAGTCCAAGCTTTATTGATGATTTCATTGTCTGAGAATTCTTTTCTCCAATTCTTCAAAGTGTTGGTAATATTGAGTCTATCCCTGTCAGTCTGCCTGAAGACTGAGGCCACCCAATCCCACAAGGTAGAGGTGAATGGGCAAAGGTTTAGTAAGTATTCCATCATCTCCCCTTGTGAACCACATAAATGACATTTGGTTGGGCCAACAAAACCCCTTTTTAGAAGATTTTCCCAAGTTAGAATTTTCTTTTGTTGAACCAACCACATAAACAACTTTATTTTCATCCAATGCTGGTTCTGCCAAAGGTCCTTCCATACCTTATCAGGGTTTTGATAATCAAACCCTGGGGCTATTCATATATCTTCTTTGAGGTTAACGTTACCTTCTATGTTTCTTCCCCATCTCATTTGGTAAAACGAGGATGATACCAAAATCTTCCTCTGTTCCAAGTCCAGAGCAAGAGAGCCTGCCTAAGCTTTCAAAGGGGTTTCTTCAATATAGCCTAGATCCTTCCATATTCTCCATTTACCATTGTTCCTTATCTGATCCCAAAATTCACTTACCATGCATAAACCTTTGTTTTCAATGTCAACCTTGAGAGAAGTTAGTTCTTCCCTAAACAATTTTGGTTCCTACTGCCAGTTGTCCTCCCAGAATCTTGCTAGGTTCCCAGCTCGGATCTCCCAGAAGTTGTGCTATTGGATAATGGCTCTGTTTTCCCAAGCAATATTCCAAATGTGGGAGCCCTTGATAAGCCCAGACATTTGGATATGATCCCTCTCCTACCAATTATTTTCATATTTCTGTTTCCAAAGCTTGGCCCAAGGGGTTGTCGATTCCTTAAGCCACCTCCACCAAAGTTTTTCACCCAAAACTTTGTTGAGGGTTTCAGGTTCATGAAGCCCCAAACCACCATGGGCCTTAGGTTTGCAGAGCTTGTCCCAAGCTACCAAAGCCCATTTCTTTTTCTCTTCCCCTTTGCCCCATAGAAAATCTCTTTGAATGTTCCTGATCTGTTGCATAACTCCTATAGGAACAAGAAGAGCTGACATCATGAAAATGGGTATGGCCTATAGGATAACCTTTGTAAGCACAAGGTGCCCTACTAAATTCAAAGATATGAGTGTCCATTTCCTGATCCTATCCTAAAGTTTGTTAATTACCGGCTCCCACACTCCCCTGCTTAGAGGTTTGTCCGTAAGAGGCATTCCAAGGTACTTAGAAAGTAACTAATCCCTTTGACACCCTAGAATTCTGGTGAGGTTTCTCTGAATATCACTATCAGTGTTAAAAAAGAAAACTTTTGATTTTTCAAGGTTTACCTTTGTACCAGTAGCCATAGCAAAGTTGTTCAAGATTTGTTTAAAAGCTTTGGCTTCCTTGACCGTGGGAATGCCCTGTAGCATAGTATCATCCACAAATTGTTGGTGAGTTGAAGTAGCTCCATCTATGGTAAGTTTCAATCCTTGGATTCTTCCTTCAGCGCTTGCACATTTTATCACTCTGCCTAGCCCTTCCATTATGAGCACAAATAGGAAGGGGGAGAGCAGATCTCCTTGCCTGAGACCCCTAGAAGGCATAAAGTTCTTGAGGGCAAGCCATTAAGCATGATTGTAAAACTAGCCATGGATACAAGGGAAATAACCCATCTAATCCAATTGTGGTCGAAACCATAAGCTCTCAGCACTGCCCCGATGTAAGACTAGCCTAGCTTGTCATAATCTTTCATTAGGTCAAGTTGTATGATCATACTGGCTTGCTTATTTCTCTTAAGAGAGTGTACCGCCTCATGAGCTTATATGATGTTATTGAGAATTTTTTTTCCTTCCACATAACCAGTTTTCTCCTCTGAGACAAGAGCTAGAAGAAGGGGCTTGAGTTTGTTAGTGATCACTTTGGAAATAATTTTGTACACCACATTACATAAAACTATGGGTCTGAATCTGTCTAGTGTCATAGCTTTTTCCTGCTTTGGAATCAAAGCTATGAAAGAGGCATTGAGAGCCTTCAAAACTGTTCTAGATCTTCTGGAGTCTTCCACTACATCAAGGATGTCTTGATTGACTGTTTTCCAGCATGCTTTGAAGACGTCCATATTGAATCCATCCAAGCTGGGAGATTTCCCATTTTGCATCTCATTTATAACTTCACTGACCTCATCTTCAAACACTGGCCTATTAACATTGTAATTGTTTTCCCTTGTTACAAGCTTGGGAATGTACTTTGTGAAATTGTTAATGAACCGAGACCTATCTAAGAGAGGCTCCTTTGCAATGCTAAGGAAGTGTTGTACTAGGAGAGATTCCATTTCTTTGTGGAAGACAAGCTCTTTCCCTTGAAAATCTCTGAGTTTCGAAATTTTGTTATGTGACTTGTGATCCAAAGTTGATTTATGAAAAAACTTCGTGTTTCTTTCCCCTTCTCTAATCCACTGCACTCTCAATTTCTGTCTCCAAAATATCTCCTCTTGGATGCACCTATCTTCCCATTCCTTCTGAAGAGAATCAGCTTGAGTTTTTCCTTTCCTTGGTAAACCATATGTGATTATGATCTGATTAATCCCCTAGAGTTTCTATTCAACTTCTCTTTTGGCTTTAAAAATATTACCAAACTCTTTTTTGTTCCAATCTTTGAGTCTAGATTTGATGTGTTTAAGTCTTTGTTGCAGCATGAACTTTTTAGTGCCTTAAATGGGCAAATCTTCCATCCACAATTTGTCAATATTGTTGGTGAAGTCAAGGTGAGAGAGATAGATATTTTCAAACCTAAAAGGTCTGTTCCTCGGTGTACCCATAAAAGTGGCTTCAAGCTAGGCAAGCTAGTGGAAGGATTAGAGCTGACATGTCAAGGCCTGTGAGAAGGAGGTCCTTCGAGATTATGAATCTATCTAGTTTAGAGGCAACTTGAGAAGCCCCTCCTCTCTTGTTGTTCCAGGTGAAAGTGTCATTTATTTTTTCAGCATCCACTCGTCTCATTTTATTTATGAAGTTCTGGAAGGCAATGGAGTCTCTGCCAAGTGTTCTGGTACCACTTTTTTTCTCTGTAAGAGACTTGATCATATTGAAATCCACTTCCAAAATCCAAGGCATATCAAGGTATCTCTCTCTTAGCTCCTCAAGGGAGGTGAGAAGCTTGAGTTTGTCTTCTATGTTTTTAGGACCATAGACACTTGTAATCATGTAAGTCTCCCTATCACCCAAAGGTTGAATCACCAACTATAGATAGTTCTTGGATGCTTCCGCCTCTAGGATTCCAAGTTTCTGGGGATCCCAAAGCGTAAGAATCCCTCCTGCCAAGTTATCTGCCTTAACCTCAAGATACTCATACTTGCTTAATCATTTTCTATGTATTTCTCTGATCTTGTCCATCAAACACTTAGTTTCCTAAATAAAAACCATATATGGTTTTTCTTCTTTTAATCTACTGTTAAGATTTCTTTGTTTCCTTTTGCTTTCTAGGCCTCTAATGTTCCAAGTTGTAATATTCATTAAGAAAGGTTTTTAAAGGAGTAGTTGATGAGATATCTCATCTTACCAAAGTTAATCATGAGTTTTCCATTCAGTTAGCAGCTCATTCTATCTTTTTCTTCCTCTTTTCCTACCCAAATTCTTAGAAGAGTGCCCCGGTGTTTCCTCCATTGTTTTCATCCCTCTATTCTCCTGGCTGTCATGGTTTCTTTTGATTCCAGAACCCTTCGATTGGGATCTCCAGAGGAAGAGTTGTTGAACCCTGTCAAACTCCTCCTTTGGCAAGGAGTCAACCCCTTTGGCAATACCCTGCTCCAGAAACTTTCCTAGATCGAAGTTCTCCTTCTCAAGAATCTCCTGCAGTTCATGGTCCTCCGTTCCCGCCTCACTTGGGATGATCTCATGGTCTCTACCGAGCTCCACAATGCTCGGTAGATCATCCTTTTTCTGGTTGTTCTCTGGTATATCCTCCATGTTAGCATACATATCCTTCTCATTGGTATTAGCCTCTGATTCTTGGTTTGCCCCATTGTTACCAACTTATTCTTCTAAGATTTTGAAACTATTGTGGCTTGGTTGCCCGTCCTCATTGATTTTATTTTGGTACCACTTTCCTCCTTTCCCTTTTCCCCCCACCTTAGTGAAACCCTCAAGATCTTTGCTTGTGGTGGTTTTTGTGTTTCTCTCCAGTTTGTTTGATGGGAAGTCTCTGTATAGGTTTCCGTGTTCATGGCACTTACGGCACCTGAATGGGACATGTTCATAGTCCACCGCCTGCACCCATTATTCATCATACACTTTTAAAATGATCTCATCTAGAGGTGCCCCAAATAAGTCCATTTCCACACAAATTTGAGCAAATGAAGTGTATTTACCTCTTAAAATCGCATCTAATATCTTTATAAAAAGCCCTAGTTTGTTGTCGATAGCCTTTGGAGACTCTGGAAACCAATAATCTAAAGGAAGGGAGTATAGCCTTATCCATACCGGTACTGAAGTGAATGTTTCTCGTTCTGGGACAAAATTCATCACCCATGGTCGCATGTAAAGGCCTATAGCAGCATAAAATAGGGTCCTCCCTCGAACACTTTGTCTTTATCTTCTAAGCTCGTGAACACCACCGTAAATAAACCCTTAGATCTAAGGTGAAGGTTTATTTCCCCCTTTGGTTTCCAGTGGTTCCTTATCCATGTGTATAAGTCCTTCTTTGTCCGCCAAATCCCCATAAATTCGCATATAACCGCGTGTTCCACCATGTGTTCTCTATACACCTATAGCGCTAGGTCACTTAAAATGACCAGAGGAATAATGGTCGAATTGGGTTTATAGACCCCTGTTGCACTCATAGATGCAGCTTTCTTACTGCTACCCTCTTTCCTCTTCTCCCTACTATCTTCCTCATTATTTTCTTTCTGTCCATGAGGTTTGATATTTCCTGTGTTAATATCCTCTGTTATCACCTCCGTTGGTTTCTTGAAGTGATGCAGACCAATTCCCTTGTTTTTGTTCATGGCTATTTGATCATAGGAGGCAACAGAACTCCCTCCTCCATGACCCGCCATGGTTACCAGTAGCCAAACCCTAACTCAAACCCTAGTTCAAATTGTAGAGCCATGCATATTCATTAACTCACAATCTTTCGAATATATTACTAATAATATACAATTTCACTGCATTAAGAAGATTTATGGGGTTAAAATATCTATGGGATGTTTTGGGAGTAGAAATTACTAATGGCAGTCCATGTATTGCTAATGGAGTCATCAACAAAGGACCCATGTTTAGAGCATTTTCTAGCTTGTTTACTCTTCCCTTCAGTTTCATATTTTCTTCTTCTCGTTGGCTAATAAAGTATACAAGCACGCCATCAATAACTTGATTTAATTTCATGAGCCCTGACATTACAACCCTAGATATATCAACATCCATTTATACTCGATCAATAACCTTTTTGGTGCAAAATTGTACTCTCTGAATCCTTAATCTAAATTTACAGCCTATGTCATAATTTGGAATTTGCAATGTGACAGGGTGGTCATCAAAAGTAGTGACCTCTTCGATAATTTTCTCCATCATTTTCTGATTTTATTGCAAACAAGTACTAACGAAATCAGGTAGTATAACAATATCAACTTCCATGTCCATAGCCTCTTCGATGCTCACTGTTTTACGCAGACTCTTAGATCTATCTAATTCAGTCATGTGTGATCTCTTTGGGCTTACTCTACAAAGAGGCTCTTCTTCATCTCCACCATCTGATAGCCCACCATGAACCAGTCTTTCAACTGTACTAAGTTTTTTCAGATTTTGATAGGTAGATGAAGTTAGAGCAGCATCGTGTGTGTAAGATTGAGATTGCCTCATAGGATTTGTGCCTCTTTGCTTGTATCTACCTCCCATGCCAACTGTCTCTTTTTCAACGAAATATTCAACACCAATTAGCAATTTTTTATTTTTTGTTGGTGCACTATGACTGTCCTCACTCTTCTTTCTGGCTCCTGGAAACAAGTTCCCATATCTAATAGACTCTAGGTGTTCCCCAGAAAATGTTTTTGGATCAGAGGCTTCAATAGTTTTAGCTTCACTTGAGTTAAAAGGACCTAAAGACTTTACAAGATCTGTGGCATGAGTTGTATTATTCACAATGACTTTTCCAACAATAAATGGAAAAGAAATATTTTTTTTTTTCCTTTTTTTGTTCAAATGTAGCTAGCCAACAATGTTATTGCAAACAAACTTTAGCAACAAAATACATATCCAGAACAAACCTCAGAAACAACAATGGCCTGTCTTCAAAATCATAAGTTTGAATTACTGTATCAATTTTGATTTATTTATGCTCCCCTTTACCAGATAGGAAATCTTAAGCCTGTGCATATATTTGAGGAGGCCTTTGTCTAGTTACCATGCAATAGACTTTCTTTACAAAGACATCTTGAATTAAATAAAAAAATTAGAAAATTTGTATGCTTCCACAATATAGGATACCATAACTGCATTGGTTCTTCGCTAAAATTGAATTTAGGATTACAAGGTAAATCATCAAACACATAGCTTGACACGAGGCTTGTTATCAAATATGCATCATAAAGAATATATTAACCTTGGATAAACTAACTAACTGAAAAGCTAAATCATTGGAAATGACATCAGCCCAGTCGAATATACAATTATTTTTGTGTGAGTTATAAAGAAAATAGAAAATGCATTTTGGAACACTTTTTGTAGTTTCTCATCCCATCACGTGGGAAAAGAGCCAAAATAAGTCACTAAATGGTTGTTTAAACAAAGAAATATCTAGCAAAGAAATATCAGAAGGAACCTCAAAAGTTGGGGAAATTAATTCTTGAATAATTTCAATCCCACTTGCTTCTAGCTTCAGGGAGATATCTGCATCGAAAAATTTCAAATACTTATTTGGTTCCAATAACTTGAGTAACCATTTGAATGCCTTGGGATTCAGAGGAATCTTCACCACTCCTAGCATAATTGTTCTTGTTCTTGAAACAATTTTTTTTTTGCACAGATAAATAATCTATCTAAAATCAAAGACTTATGGAACACACCCAACTTTCACTATTCTACTACTCCAAATCTTATTGTTTTTTTCTCTTCCATTGGTAGATTCACATACTGCTCATACCGACTAGTAAAATTTCTCATCGATATGATTAAGTGAGTTAATCATATCACTACAAATATCTTCTTTCCTTCCTTAGCTACCCATTTTTGTTTTGCACTATAAAATACTCTATCAATGAATAACATTTTCAAATTCCATTTAACTTTATAGTTCTTTTTTCTCTTCATAATCACCAGTTGTTACTATTACTCGTGTGAAAATTGTTACACGTGACATTCTCAATAAATAACAGTTAAAGATACCAAAGCCAATGTTTATGGGAAGTAATGGAAATAAATTGTGAAATTCCAAGCATCCTATCCATTTATTCTGCACTTTTCTCATGCTTCAAGGTCATTGATATACGTGTCATAAGAAATAGAAATTTATGATATAAAATAAAAATGAATGACCTAAGATCATGACGATTAGCTAATAAATTGTCAATAATAATTTTAAAGAGTAAATTGTGCAAGGACAATCGCAAATAAATATTATGTGGAGACGTGTTCAACTACCTTCTACCACGAATCGACTTGATAGTTGGTTCCCACCACTATGTTAAACTGGACCAAATTTGATTTACAAATGACCTGACAGTCAATTTTGAACACTGTTGTGCAATGCTAACTATCAAAACCAGGTCAAGCTAGTTAGATGAGGCTGCATATATTCCCCTGCACATTTGTTCAACGTACCTACCCCTCGCACATTACTAAACCCAAATCTTTGAACATAGACAAGGCCCTTAGCTCTAATCATAATATGAAATATTGGACAGAAACAATCGTGATACACTAAAGTATTCTCAGACTCATGCCATCAACCACGAATTAATAGTTTATGCCAATAACTTTATGTTTGTTATGTTCCCACGAATTAATAGTTCAGTCTAGTAACTTTATGCTCAATGCATTCAAGATAGTTGATTTTGGTAATAGAATGTTAACATTACAGATAGAGTAAATTTTGAAATTTTCAATGCAAAGAGAAATAAACATTACAACTCATTCAAAATAAAAAACCAACGCCTTCAAGTGAGCCGCACAAGTTAAGGAACAAAAAATCTCTTTTGGGATACTCTATACCTCTGCATACATTACCCCAATTAATTATCCATTGTTAACAATGTATCAAAAAATGCAAATATTTGAACATACTACGAAATAATAGGAAATATCAAACATAAAACTATTTATGTACACTAAAGTATTCTCTGACTAACACCACCAACCATGAATTAATAATTTATGCCAGAGATGGCATCACATAAAATCACATCTTGACTTCCAATTGACCTTGAACGATATTTCCAACCTATACTAGCTATTGATAACAAGGTAACATCACACTAGATTACTCTGAGACAGGCTTATACCTTTGTAATGAAACACCACTCCCTGAAGCCCGATTTTTCATCAATAGTCAATTAATATTGTCTCCAAATGTCCTTATGTTTAGAAATTCACATTTTTCATACGATAATTAGAGATGCCACTAAGACATTATTAAAGTTGAGGATGTGATTTTATGCAACAACGGCTTCGTAAATAACAATTTATGTAAGGAAACAAAAACTTCAACAATACTCCTAGCTTTTAAATTCATTTTGCAAAGAGAAAACATTTCACACTCTATTATTTCGAATACATAGTCAATCAGTAAAAGTTCATATCAATATGAGAAAATAAGTTATTTGTATCACTGCAAATAGCATTTTTCCTCGCTCTATTAGCCATTTCAAATGCTTGTTGACTCATTTTTGTAGAAGTCACCACCTGCTACTATTTTGTGTCTGAAACATGTTATGAAATCTTTGTATTGCACATAAATATGGCATCCAGATCTTTTATCATCCCAATGTTTGTCCTTTGATTAATAGAAAACAACATTCTGGATAAATATCAGTCTTTTCAGCATTCAATTCACCGACTACATACGTGCACAGGTAGCTTCATCTACACAATGAAATATTTCATTGTAAGCTCCACACAATGAAATTATTCAAATTAAAATAGAGATAAGCTTCCTCCGCACAATGAAAGCTTTCATTATAAGTTGCACACAAAGAAAACTCCACACAGTGAAATAGGCTCCTACAATTATGGTTATACAGAGTCTAGCATGAGTTCTTTAAATCCTTATTTTCTTCCTTCACACAATGGAAGCTTTCTTTGTAAGCTCCACACAATTAACTTATTCAAATTAAAATATAGATAAGATTTCTCCACATAATGAAAGCTTTCATTATAAGCTTTGCACGACAAAAATCTCCTATCAATATTGTGTTTACAGATTTGTTAAAAAACCTAGTGTTTCTAGATTTCCAATCTTAACCTATAATAACATCATTTTGTTATGAAATTCAACAATATTGAAGGCATATAGACATACAAAACAACGCGTCAATTTTTTTTTCCTTTCTTCACACATTCGTTCTCCTGCAGTTGTTACTGTCACCTGTGTGAAAATTGTTACACATGGCACACTCATTAAATAGCAATTGAAGACACCAAATCCAAAATTTACACAAATTAATGGAAATAAATCTCAAAATTCCAAAACCATCATGTCCATTTACTGCTCACTTTGCTTTTTCCTTAATATCATTGATATATGTGTCATAAGAAATAAACATTTACCATATAAAATAAATACAAATTACCCATGATCATGATAATTAACTAAGACACTGCCAATAATAATTGTGAATAGAAAACTATGCAATGAGAATTTGTCTAAAATCTTGGAGTATTGTTAGATCTTATGTATTCTTGAACTACTACCACCAACCACGAATTGATAGTTTATGCCATTAGCTTTATGTTTAATGCATTAAAGTAAGTTTCTTTTGGTAACAAAAAAGCTAACATCGCACACAATGGAAATAAAAAATCAAATCCTTTAAGCGAGTTGTTTATGCCAGAGATGACATTGCATAAAATCACATCTCAGTTTCAAATTAATCTTGAACGACATCTCCAACCTATACTAGCCATTGATAGCAAGTGGCATCACACTATATTTCTTTGACATACTTATGCCTTTGTAATAACATGGCACTTCCTGAACCCTGATTTGTCATTAATATTGTCTCCCGATGACCTTATGTTTAGAATTACGTACTTTTCATACGATAATTACAGACGCCATTCATACACTATTGAAAGTTCAGAATGTGATTTTATGCGACCTCGGCTTCAGAGATAATAGTTTATGTAAGGAAACAAAAGTTCAAACCATATTTCCAGCTTTTAAATGCATTTTGCAAAGAGAAAACGTTACATGCTTCGTTATTCAAAATATTTAGTCAATTAGTGAAAGTTCCTATAGATATGAAAAAATCAATTATTTGTATCACTGCAAATAACTTCTTTCCTTACTCCACTAGCGATTTCAAATGCGTGTTGACTCGTTTCCCTAGAAGTCACCACTTGTTACTAATTTGCGTCTAAAACATGTCACGAAATATATATATCAGAGATAAAGTTGCAATCCAAAATTTTTTATCATCTCAATGTCTTTCCTCTGATTTATAAAAACATTGCTACTGTAAACATCAATCCTTCTCAACATTCAACTCACTCACTACGCACTTGTGCATGTTATCTCCTTGCATATCATGCACATTATCTCAGTATTATGTTATTGTTCTTCCCAATGATGCCATAAATTATGAAATTTCACTACTGTAACTGATACATTATACTGAGTATTGAAATGTATACGAAATGAGGTGGTCGCTCAATGTATCAGCGTTTCCTTCCCTTTCTCTACACATCCATTCTCCTGCACAACACCTCTTCCTCACACGCATTAGAAATAAACCTTAATTGAATATTCAATAATTAATATTTAATTCACATATGTAAGAAGTGAGAATAGATATGTGGAAGAAATTTTCCGATGGGAAATTTATGTGGAAGACCACGACATTGCAGATGAAAGTTTTTGTTACACTACTAATTAAAGTTTCTTTTCTTTTCTCTGCACACTTGTTCTCCCATACAACACTAACTATTCACATGCATTAAAAACACACTTAATTTAATATTGCATAATAATAATAAGTATGTAATCCACAAATGTGGAATCACAAATGCACATAGTATTCAGAAATATTCTACAAAGAGCAAATGTTACACAATTTGATATTCGAAATACATAATCGATAGTCAAAGTTCCTATATATATGAGCAAATGAGTTATTTGTATCATTGCAAGTAACTTTTTTCCTCACTATACTAGCCATTTCAAATGCCTATTGACTCGTTTCCTTAGAAATCACCACCTGCTTGATGCAAATCTGGCCTTGTATCTGAGCACGGATTCACTTAAACCCACTCGGCCCAATCCTCTATAAAAAATAGGTTCTTAGCAAAACCACTAAGTTCAAGTTTATCCCTATAGCCCAAGAGTCAAAACCCTTTACTGTATAGTCCTCGGAGCCAAGTGTTATGACCTAGAGTTCATACACTACGTGTGTATGATTTGGGAGTAAAATCTCATATAAAAAATAATGAAACTCCCTTTTAAATAAATTTTTATGTGTCCCAGAAATTAGAGCCTGACACGTAGCCTAGGTACCCCCAATGTTAATTGTCGAGTTAGGCAGTGTCTAGGTGGGCTCCACCTTCTCCACTCTTGCCCTGTGTGAAACCTTTGGGCACCATATGATATCCTCCGGCCCTCCTCTCTATTGTATAGAACTCCAATGCACAGTTGGGGTCTCTCCTCCTCGACTATTCCTTTCGAGCGATCCCCACTTATATGTTTGCTAATGTTGAGTTCCTAGACACTTAGAATTGGGCTCCAAGTGAATATACCAAGAGGTCCCCACTTATATGTCCGCCAATGCTAATTTGACCTGGCACTCTACTCTTCTAAGTCCCTTAGACTTGGGCTCCAATTGAATCTTTGTGGTCAGTTCCCACTTATATTTCCGCCAATGTTGAGTTGGCTCGACACTTCGTTCCCAATCACATAGACCTTGGGCTCCAAATGATTCTTTCAAGCTATCCCTTATGGGATGACTTGGCCCAACGCCTCCTTCCCAGTCGCGGAGGCTTGGGTTTCCAAGGGTACCTCTAGGTTTGACAGCTTCAGCCCACTGTTTACATATCTATCAAGGGATTTTGCCTAAGGACAATCCTGGGTCTAGCAAGAGATAATTTTTTCTCAAGGGTGAAAATTGGCTAAGTGTTCACCTTTTTAGGCTTACTTCCACCTATACTCTCTTCATTCCTCTCAGCTCTCAATGCTCGACTCCTTCTTCAGTAAAGTAATAATATATCTTCCCTCTGGCTGCTTCCTCTCAACTCTATACTTGACTCTTTCTCTCTCTACACCATGTGCATAGCACTAAGTAGTTCTCCCACAACCCTTCCCAACTGTATTATGTGTGTACCACTAATCCGGTTTTGTAAATAATGCCTATATAAAGGTGAAAATCCCTCATGATCTTTCAATCACACACACAATGTACTCTTAACAATCATTCGAAGTCGAATTCCTCAAAGATTCGACTGCTTATCTCTCCTGAGATTTTACTATAACTACATAATGGTGTACCCCTGCACCCACAACACACGCACATCTACATATTCTTAATTTATTTCAAATGAATTAAAACAATGAACACTCAAGTCTTCATACAAAATTGTAATAGATTTTATATTGCTAGGAATAAATATGTACAAAGATTTACAAGAGGCCGATTTGACTTGGTTTTATAATCGATGGCCCATTGTGGCCTTAAGCCAGATCTCAGCTTCACAAGCCTCTTGCTTGCACCCTCTCTCGTACCTCTCTACCACACCTTCTACTACTCCCCTCTCATTTTTATGTATTAGAAATACATAAAAAGGATTATGAACTAATTTAGTTTAGATCCAAAGGACTCTCACCTAAACCACTAATCTAGGATTCTTAGATCTACAAAATTCTCTCATTGTTCTAACTTCCCTCTAAATTCTCAAATATTCTCGAGATCTTCTTAAAAGTGATCTTATTACATATTCTCTAGAATCCCTTTACAAACTTAGGAAAAATACAAATAATTAAATATTTACACTCAATTAGGGAACCAACTCCCTTGGTAAATGAAATAAATCCTAGGTCTAGTCAAAAGGATTTGACTTGGAAGTCAAATTCTCCTGCATCATAGTCCCAAGGCAAAAAAAATACCATGGTCTCCTGACCATGTGTATATTGATGATGTTCTTCTAGATCAAAAACCTTATTTTTTAATTGGTCTGCTCTTTGGTTGTGTTGATGTTGTTCTCCTATTTCTTCATATTCTCTAGGCTTCGATACCTTATGTTGTTGTCAACTTTCTCTGTTGATGCATAGTTACTCTGTCAGGTGTTCCTCTTTGTTGTCGATCCTTTGTTGTATTTTGTACTTCCTCCTATGTTCCCTTCTCATTAACACACACACTTCATCAATTAAATTATACATTTTGCTCTTGGGTTGAATTCTACAACTAGCCTTATCCTTTAACTATTGCATACCCTTATTTACTACAAGAATTTTGAAATTATTGTCAATTTGTTGTCCATACCTTAGTTTCTCAAGCTCTGCGATCTTTCCTTTATTTTACAAAGGTTCATCTTCAATTTTATTTGTTCTTCTTTCTGCAGGCATGAGACTCTTCATTTGTTGCTTCAAACGATGGTGTTTCCTCCTTATTTATGACAGAAATTAAGGTCTTCTCCACTTCGGTTTCCTCTGTTGTAATAGCTCCATCTCTATTGTCTCCAAAGACAATTTATTTCTTCTCCAGCTCTAGTTTCACATGTTGAATGTGTTCTTTCTGGTTCATGATTTTCTACTCTAAGGTATTTAGCTCATCATACAATTTAGAATCACATTGAATTGTATCACCTTCTATGTAGTCTCCACCTTCTTCTAGCCAATCCTCCCAAGGTTCTCATGAAGCTACATTGTTAGTTTCATCCTTGGACATGGGACCTTCGTCAAATCTAGTTTCTTTAGTTTCCACTGCTGCTGCAATAGCCTCATCTCCAACAAGTTCATGTGTATAAGGCTCTTCTATTCCAGGCATCTCCTTTATGAGTTTCATCTCCTCAACATCCTGCATAGACATATTTTTTTCATGATAGTCATTTCCTACAACCATACACCACATATTATATTTGAAAACATAGAATTCTTCCTTATTTGAGGTCTTGGTTTTCTCATCTTCAAGTTGCTTTGACCAAACTTTGTGACCTATAATACTGTTGATGAACTCTTCCTCCACATTTCTTCTCTTTTCACACTATGGAAACAAATTTGTTTCAACCATTCAGCTTCAAACATGCTCTGACTTCTTTGATCATCCTCCACTATTGTACAATCTCTTTTTTCAATTTCCCACCTGAACTTAACTTCATCATTGTCTCCATGTATATGTCTTTTCATAGCTTCTATGGAACTAATTTCTTGAGTTGGATGTCTCTGTCCAACTTCTTCTCTTCTATATGCATTCTTCCATCTGTATATTCTTCTCTTCGTTGTCTTCAAAATACTTCTGAAGCCTTAAAAAATAATTAAATATAGAAATAACAAAAGTAAACAAATCCAAGCAAAAATGCTTCTAAACTTCATCTCACACCACTGAAGTACCTCTCCTTGAATCTTTTCATGGATTCTTCTCTCCATGGTCGTCCTCCTCAACTGCACATCCTCATCTTCTTATTGTCTTTATTAGCTGTCTCTTGTCTCTTTGGTACTTCCTCTATTCTACCTGCAAATTCACCATTATATGAAGAATTAAAGTAAAAAATATGAGAATGTTTGTTTCATGAGATCGTTCCAACACCTCATCTTCATCACTGTCCTCTCCAAGGATCAGTCCTTTTTCATGTTTACAAATGGATTCTATGACTTCATACCCAGCTACTCTGGGTGCCTCCTCTTCTTTTGTTTTCTGCATTAGCTTCTAAACGTACAACTCTTTGACATGCCACTTTACTCTTCTTCCACATAAACACCTTTCTTCAATCTTGCTAACAACTTTCTTTTCCACTTCTTTATCAGCTCTTACAGGTGTTGCTTCAATTTACTAAGTTTTGTCTTCATCTCAGTGAATTCATTCATCCTTTCCTCTTCACTAATTTGTTTTTTTGTAGTCTTTGTTCTGACTTCCTTTTCCTTTATGTTGTGGCTTTCCCCTGGACTTCCTCTTTGACTGTCTGCCATTGTCTTCATCATCCTTTCCTCTGTGAGCTTCCCCATGCCCATTGTGAGTTGCAACCAACCTTTGTGGTAGCAATCTTCTCCTCTTCTTGCTACACAACGCCTCACCAAGACTATTTTCCTTTGAGCTTGGTCTTTTGTCACCTTTCTGGTCCACTAATCTGGAACCAATATGATTCTCCTCGCTCTAGGCTTCTGCACTCCTTTGCTCATTATCTTCTATCCACTTTCCCTTCTAAGCACTCCCTCGCTTTAGTCTGCTACCACAACTTCTCTTGAGCTATGCTTGCTCTCTTACTCCTCTGTTACAGCTTGCCTTACCACCACCTTGTCACTGCTTTTATTTCTGGTTGTTTTCCACTTGCCTGTCACTCCTCTTCCGACAATTATCAATTTTCCTGGACCTTTCCTCTGCAATTTAATCCTTGGAACTCCATCAATCAATTTTTTGTAATTAATTTCACTTCACAACAATCCTGCACTTATCTATCTATGTACTCAATTTCGGAAAAATATACTTTCCGAAAATAAATTTCTCACCAAATCTCTGTAATTTGTGTCTCCAAGCAATTTTCTGCATTTCCAGCATCCTCCACTACCTCTCAAGCTTTCCAACACTTGCCTTGCACTGTGTCTTTTCAATTCCACACTTTCTCTACAATTTTAGATTTTTAGAGCTTTCAAATATTATTACTTCAATTTCCTAGCTCTCTAACCTATCAAAGCTTTTCCAGCTTTGAGACCACTTGATGCAAACTCAATTACAAGCTTGCTAAAATCCCACAGAACCCAGCTTTCTCAGCGCTACCTTCTATTCCTATTTAAAACAAATTATAATGTGAGGAGCTAAAAAAGACAGTCAAACTCTACTGCGAGTTGGCAACCAAGCTCTACGCGAGTTGGCAATGTCATATTATAATAATAGGAACCAAAAAGATAGACTACGTCAAGAATTCTTTTCAATAGCCCCGGAATCAAAATGCTTTATTGTATAGTCCGCTCAGCCAAGCACTATGAACTAGCGCTCATATTATGATAAATATTTATAAAAGAAACTTAATTTCATTACTTTTATTAACTTATAAAATTACATCTTTTAAATTTTCTTAATTACTAAAAATATTATATATCGTTTAACCAATAATGTAACCATATATTTCATTGAAGCTTCATGTACTGTTTTGGAGAGCTTTTGCAATCAGATTGAATCTTCTACTTCGGACTCGAAAAGAAAAAATCATTCTCCAAGAGGCGTGTGTATATATATATTATATATAATATATAACAGAAGAAATCACCTGGAAAGTCTAAACCAACTTGGAAGTGATGCTTTCAACGCACACTTCAAAAAGATAAAAAACAACTGAATGTTAAGCAAGACACATGAAACAGCTGCACAACCTCAGAAAGCGTAAACTAACACCTACAAACGGTCCTTTCACCATGCACTACAAAAAGATGTAAACTAACAAATATAAGGCCCCACAGGAAAGACAAAATCTGTTATTTAAGCCTTTGCTATGGTCTGGTTTTTCATGTTAGTTTGACAACGAATAGTAATTTTGGGTAAAAATGTAACTAGACAGTTTTACACTGAAATTTCAATTATGTAACGACGGTCGATGATATAAAACTAATGAATGCCCATGAAATGTATGAGTGGAGAATCATCGTTGAATAACAAATTCCAATCCAATTCAGTTTTGTATAACCGATTATGTTGAGTTTCTTTGTTTTTCTTCATTATTTAACATATTGATACAAAAATTGGTATCAGAGGGTGAGGTTGAAGAGTCCAGAACAGGCGTTGAAGAAAAGGTTGTATCAGCATGAGGTTGAAGAGTCCAGAACCGGCGTTGAAGAAAAGGCTATATCAGCGTGAGGTTGAAGAGTCCAGAACCGGTGTTGAAGAAAAGGTTGTATCAACGTGAGGTTGAACCGGCGTTGAAGAAAATGTTGTATCAGCGTGAGGTTGAACCAACATTGAAGAAAACGTTGTATCAGCGTGAGGTTCAAGAGTCTAGAACCGGTGTTGAAGAAAAGGCAATCTAGCCTGCGTGAGAGTCCAGAAAGAAAATCTAGTCTGCGTAAATCCAGAATCGGCGGCTGTGTGAGAACCTGACCTGCGTAAGGCACAGAGCCTGCGTGATTCCAGAGTGAGAACCTAACCTGCGTGAGGCATAGAGCCTGCGTGATTCCAGAACTCGAATCTCCCTACGTGAAGATGTTTCTTCTACGTGCTGTTGTCCAGAAGCTTGGAAGCTGCTTACTGCCCCCGCCGAGTAGAACTAGAGTGCCCTCATGTTGGTTGTTCAAGGAAGGAGGAGCATGGAACGGTTTGTTGCCTGAACCCCAGTTCTGCGCTGCGCCCATTCTCAGTGTGCTGGCCACCTGCCTGTGAAGGAGCCACTACCCTCTGCGTGCTGGAGCAAAGATAGTCTGTCGCTGTTTTCTAAATACAGAGCCTGCGTGAGGCCAGAAGCCTAGCTTGTGGAAGATCCAGGTAATTTTTTTTTATTTTTTTTTAAAGAAATTATTTGTTGAAGACAACTTTTTTTTGTTTACCCGGAATATTTTGGTTTGGGTTCATAAACCAGTTGAAAAGGAAGTTGTCCAAAATTGATAAAGAGCAGGGTTTCAGTAAGAAGAACAAGTTTTATTTTTTTCAATAAAATTTGTTGAAGGGTTTCTCTAAAAAAAATTGCAGACCATTAAAAAAAACAAAGGCTCAAAATTGTAGAAAGAAATTTGTAAAATTTGTTTGTTTAAAAAGCGGGCTCAGTTTTTTTTTAAGAAAGGGAAACAAAGTTTTTTTAAGAAAAAGGGAAACAAATTTTTTTTAAGAAAGGGATAGTTGAAAGACTGAAACCCTAGGAGAAGAACAAAATGGCCAAGATGTCAAATGCGAAATTCGAGGTGGAGAAATTCACCGGAAAGAGCAATTTTGCTCTTTGGAAATTGAAGGTTAGGGATTTGCTTGTGCAACAAGGGTTGCACAAGGCATTGGATGGGGAAACTAAGAAACCTACTACAATGACTACTTCAGATGGGGAGGACTTGGATGCCTGAGCTCTCAGTACCATCCGGTTATGCCTAGCGGATGAATTTCTCTTCAACATTGTTGAAGAGACTACATCGTCAGGATTGTGGGAAAAACTTGAAAAACTCTATATGACAAGGTCATTAACCAGCAGAATTTATCTGAAAAGACAGTTATACAGTCTTCGAATGAAAGAAGGTTCAAACGTTGCAGAACATTTGAATGGTTTTAATACACTAATATGTCAATTAACAGATATGGAAGTTAAAATACAGGAAGAAGATAAAGCAATAACTTTGTTGTGTTCTCTGCCTGAATCATGGGATCACTTAGTGACTTCAATTAGCTTGAGCACTGCTGATTCTTTGAAGTTTGAATCAATTGTGGGAGCTCTCATGTTTGAAGAAGTACAAAGGAAATCCAGCACTGAAACAGCTGCATTAGAAGCCATGGTAGCTAGAGGATGCTCAAAGGAAAGAGGAGAAAAACCAAGGGGGTCTTCCAGATCGAAATCGAAGGGAAAGAAGTGTAAGGCAAAATGTTGGAACTGCAATAAAATTGGACACTTGAAGGACTTTGGAAATGAAAGGAATCCAAAAACCCAAAGAATGAAGCAAATCAGGTCGATTCAGGTATGATAGATGAAGTTTTATCTGCTGAAGAATTATGTATGATAGATGAAACTTCACCTAAATGTAATGTCTATCAGGGTTTAGATAGTTGGTTGTTAGACTCTAGTGCTTCGCATCACATGTGCCCACATAGAAATTGGTTTACCTCATATGAAAATGTAAACGGTTGTTCTGTGTTTATGGGTAACAATGTGTCTTGTTAGACTGTTGGGATGGGAGATATCAGGATTAAGATGTATGATAACACAGTTAGAACATTAACTAGTTTTAGACATGTACCTGATTTGAAGAAAAATTTGATTTCTTTGGGAGTGTTGGATTCAGATGGTTATAAGTTTACAGGTCAGGATGGCATCTTGAAAGTCTTTAAAGGAGCACTTGTGGTGATGAAGGCAGAAAAGGTCGGAAATATTTACAAGTTAAAAGGAAGTACTCAGATCAGTGAAGCAGTGGTTTTGTCAGAAAAGGAAGAAGCAAGTACTCGTCTATGGCATCAGCGATTGGATCATATGAGCGAGAAAGGTCTTCAGACACTGATGAAACGTAAATCTCTTCCCGGTCTGAAATCCTTGAATTTAGATTTCTGTAAACATTGTGTGTATGGAAAACAGTGTAAACAGAGATTTAAAGTTGGAAATCATAATAGTAAAGATGTTTTAGACTATATTCATTCTGATCTGTGGGGGCCTTCCCCTGTTGTGTCATATGGAGGTGCACTGTATTGTTTAACGTTTATTGGTGATTACTCCCGTAAAGTTTGGGTCTATATGCTAAAAAGGAAAGCTGATGTATTAAATGTCTTTAAACAATTTAAAGTAATGGTAGAGAAAAGAACGGGCAAATCTATTAAATGCTTAAGAACTGACAATGGTGGTGAGTTCACTTCAGTTGAATTTGAACAATACTATAAAGATGAGGGAATTGTTAGACACAAAATTGTTGTTTATACTCCTCAGCAAAATGGTGTTCCTGAGCGTATGAATCAGACTCTTATGGAAAGAGCTAGAAGCATGATCAACAATGCTAACTTGCAAAAGGAGTTGTGGGTAGAAGCAGTATCTACTTCTTGTTATTTAGTTAACAGATCACCTTCATTAGCAATTGATTGTAAAATTCCTGAAGAAGTTTGGACAGGTCAATCTTGTGACTATTCACGTTTGAGGATATTTGGCTGTGATGCTTATTCTTTCATTCTGAAAAATCAGCGTTCAAAATTAGATCCAAAGTCGAAATTTTATGTCTTTGTTGGGTATGACTATGCAATGAAAGGATATAGGTTGTGGGATCCTACATTGCGGAAGATAGTCATTAGTAGAGATGTAACATTTGATGAATCCTCTCTTTTAAAATCAATTGTTGAAAGAATTGAACAGGAACAGGTGTCGCCAAATCAACGAGTTTAGTTGGAGGTTAGACTTTTCGGTGATACCCGAAAGGAAGGAGAAACCTCTAGAGAAAAAGGTGCTGAAGATACAAAAGAAGCCATTGAAGCTTCTGAACCAGTGCAAGTTTCTGAACCAGTTCAGCAACCAGTTGCTCTAAGAGGGTCTACAAGGGAAAGGAAAATTCCAAAAAGGTATGAAGATTCTGCTTCATCTTTTGCTTTGATTACTGAAGATGGGGAACCTTCTTTTTATCAAGAAGCAGTAGATGATACAGATAGTGAAAAATGGAAAGTGGCTATGGAAGAAGAAATGGACTCCTTAACCAAAAACAATACCTGGGATCTTGTAGAGCTTCCTGAAGGGAGAAGTGTTGTTGGATGTAAATGGGTCTTCAAGCTGAAACGGAAAGTTGATGGAAGTATTGAAAGGTATAAGGCGAGACTGGTAGCAAAAGGGTATTCTCAGGTTGAAGGTATAGACTTTCATGAGATTTTTTCTCCAGTTGTAAAACTTGCTTCTATTTGTACTGTGTTGGCACTAACTGCGTTGCTTAATCTTAAGTTAGACCAGTTAGATGTTAAAACAGCTTTTCTACATGGTGATTTGAGCGAAGAGATATATATGGAACAATCAAAAGGTTTTGTACAAGGTCGCAGCAGAAGATTAGTTTGCAAGCTCAGGAAATCATTGTATGGTCTAAGGGAGTCCCCAGACAATGGTACAAGAAGTTTGATTCCTTCATGGTGAGCCAAAACTTTATAAGAAGTGAGTATGATCATTGTGTATACTTCAAAAGTTTCAATGGCATATTCATTATCTTAGCTTTGTATGTTGACGATATGCTTATTGCAAGCAAAAGCATGGAAGAGATCAACAGGTTAAAGGCTCAACTCTCTAAGACGTTTGATATGAAGGATCTTGGAGCAGCAAAACATATCTTGGGCATGGAGATACACAGAGACAGGAAAAATGGTAAGCTTTGGTTATCACAGCAGAAATATGTGGAGAAAGTACTTGAAAAGTTCTCTTTGAACAATGTGAAACTTGTTAATATTCCACTAGCTTCCCATTTTAAGCTTTCTTCGGTTTTGAGTCCTAGATGAAGAAAAACAGTATATGTCTCATGTACCATATGCAAATGTGGTAGGCAACTTAATGCATGCGATGGTATCTACAAGACCTGACATTTCACATGCAGTTGGAGTTGTCAGCAAGTTCATGGAAAATCCAGGTAAAGAACATTGGCAAGCAGTGAAATGGGTGCTTCGATATCTAAGAGGCACAAGTGACCATTGCATCATCTTTAATGGTAGTGAAGGTTCAGTCTGTGGATATGTAGATGCTGACTATGCAAGTGATTTGGACAAAAGAAGATCTACTACAGGTTATGTCTTTACTCTTGCAGGTGGAGCAATTAGTTGGATGTCAAAGCTTCAAGAAATAGTTTCATTGTCCACTACTAAAGCCAAATACATAGCTACCTCAAATGCCAGTAAAGAAGCAATCTAGTTAAAGGGTCTGCTCGATGAAATTGGAAGAACGCAGGAGAAAGTGAATGTACTTTGTGACAGTCAAAGTGTTATTCACTTGGCTACAAATCCTGCCTATCACAGCAGAACCAAGCACATTGATG
>APFE031242941.1:108751-127266 GCA_000404065.3 Pinus taeda
AATATATTGTAGATGTTTACATTAATTCATTGATATAAAATTTAATCTTCATTTAAGTTATTATTTTATATCACATAAATATATAAAATTTGACATTTATAAATTGTTTTTCTTAAAAAAAATAGTTGAGTTGATTTATTTATTTATAATTTCTAAATTTAAGTTGATGAATAAATTACTTCATCAATGAAAAAATTGTAAAACACCCAATATATTTATACAATAATAAAAACATATTATTAAAGCAACAAATTACAATCTCAATTATTAAATTATAGAAAAACAACAAATTACAATCTCATGTATGAACGAAAAACAAAGAAAGAAGAATGGCAATCTTCCGGATCTCATAAAGCTTTTTCAAATGAAAAAGTAAGCCAATAGTCACCGTAAAGCTCTTTTATTTGAAAAAGCATGCTGATGCTCCTGATATTCTCTATGTTCACATAGAGTAGTCAGTAAAGAGAATGCGAGTCTGTGTGATATAAAAACACTATAGTAGATGTTTGTGTAATATATGTTAATTCGTTGATATGACATTTAGTTTCCATTGTTGGAACTACTACACACCTACATGCAGACTCTTAGTTAGAGCATGAGACTACATTCAAGATTACTTTTGCATGATTTACTCCTTGATTTGCTCCTTCTTTAACTCCACAACTGGTTAGTTCTTTTGCATGATTTACTCCTTGATTTGCTCCTTCTTTCACTCTGCAATTGGCTAGTTATCTCTGAAACTTGTTGTAGGTGTTTAGTCTTCTCATTGATCACCACTATGGTGGATTACCTTGGGATCTTCACCCAGTAATGCTATATCATAAACATTATAACCTATTTTCTAATGAACCATTCTTTTGTTCTTTCGATTTTCTTTTAGTGTTTTTGCTCCGCAAAGCTATGTGTTCAATCTTTACTAGCTAGATTCATCTGTGCAGGTTTTCTAGCACATTTACATGGTAGCAGAGCCCACAGGTTGCTAGATAAAAGGTGCACCAGTACTTTATTTTGCAGGTATTACAGCTTGGAGATCGAAGATTGAATAGAAAAATGGAGTTTTCCCAAAGCATCGATACTAACACCGTACAACTATCACGAATGGAAAGGACCAAATGGCTTGATACCTTCATCATAAAGGGTTGTATAGGATTACCAGGCTACAGAATGGAACCCACTTCAGCCATAGAGAAATCCAAGTACTCAACCGTATGGATGAGCCAAGATCATAATGCATGTGCATCTCCCCAGAGTTGCAGTTTCATCTATCTGCCTGCAATACTCCCAATGAGATTTGGAAAAAGGTTGAAGATCTCTACGGGAAATAGGATGAGATGAAAGGACGTCTGCTCAAAGTGGAGCTGTTGTCATTGGATCCATGGAACTATGACAAAATTCAAGACTTATTCACCAAATATAATGATCTATTACTGCAACTCAAGGGTTTTGGAATTGACAAATCCAAGGAGGAGAGTCGCCAAGTTCTCTCTATTATGTCAAATCTCGGACCGGAATACTCTGTCTTTGTGTCTACATTTCATCCAGTAAGGCTCACAATAGGTAAATCCTACACTATGCCTTCTCTCAAAGAATTTTTGGAGTCCATTATTTTTTAGCAAGATAAACTCATTGACATGGGGAAAATCAAACCTCCAAAAGCGCATGCACTTGCTGTGCATGATGGCAACCACAATAAAAATCACATATCTGATTCAAATAAGAAAAATCAGTAGCAAAAAGACAAAGGAAAAGCACATTCCCACCCAAAGAAGGAAGGGTACACCAAGCCCTTCAATGACTCCTCCAACTCGAGAAATGAGAAAGGGAAGAAAAGAAAAAAATGCACCTACTGTCAAAGAGGATTCCATCCAGAATCCTCTTGCATGAAGAAAAAAACTCACCAAATGGAGGAAATCCTTGAGAAGCACAACCTTGGGGACCACATCCCTCAGGGCACCAAGAAGAAAACTGAGGATCCGCCACATGGGAAAGGTAACAATTTTCATGCTTTAGTTGCAATTAATTCTTCTCGTGATGCATGGATTATAGATTCTGGTGCATCACATCATATGGATGATGTAAAGAAAGTCTATTCCTCTTTGGATGCATGCCAAGGACCTCCCATCCTCATGGGAGATGACTCACCTATTGAGGTCACCGGAAAAGGTAGAGTGGAACTTTTACACGGAAGCTTTGAAGATGTGCTTCATGTTCCAAAACTTTCGGTAAACCTACTTTCAGTTTATCAAATCACTCATTCCGACACTGGAAAGAGAGTGGAATTGACTGCAGATGCAGTGGACATAAATGATCTACATAGCAGCTCCAAAATTGCAACTAGTGAGGTAAACAATGGAGCAAGACTGTATACATTTTCTGCATTTATTGAATCTGAATCCTCCTTATTGCTTACACATGCTGATGATAGTAGTAGGCTTTTCCATGAGAGGTTTGGTCACTTAAATTACAGGTATATGCAGGATCTAAGCAAGAATGAGATGGTGGAAGGCTTGCGAAATATCAATTTCTCCAAAGGAGTTTGTGAAGGGTGTGTCCTTGGCAAACATCCCAGAGAAAAGTTTGACACCGGCAAGACTCGCAGAGCATCCTCTCCTCTAGATTTGATCCATAATGATCTCATGGGGCCTTTTCCTCATCCTTTCATTAACAAAGCAAGGTATGTGCTTACATATATTGATGATTTCTCACGGTATACTTGGGTGTATCTTCCTGGACCAAATCTGAAGTTTTTGTGCACTTTGAAGATTTCAAAGAACTAGTTGAGACACAGTCAGAGAGAAAGATCAAAGCCCTCTGTACAAAAAATGGGGGGCAATATGTTAACACAACACTTCGAAACCTTTGCCTTCAGTCCGGCATACAGTTGTAGTACACAGTTCCATACACTCCGCAACAAAACGTAGTTGCTGAGAGAAAGAACCGATCTCTCAAAGAGATGGCGTCCTGCATGTTGCATGCTAAGTCACTGCCTCATAAGCTATGGGTTGAAGCACTAAATTGTGCTAACTACATCCAGAACAGATCTCCTCATAGGTCTATCAAGGATTAGACCCCCTTTTAGGCTTGGAGCGGCAGTAAACCAGAGGTCACCCACTTCTGTGCTTTCGGCTCCCGAGCATGGGCTAGGATCCCCTCTCAAAAGAGGAAAGCTCTTGATCCACAGAGCATTTGAGTGCATCTTTGTTAGATACCCTGATGGTGTGAAGGGATACCAACTCTTGATTCCCTCTACAGACAAGCTCATCATTAAGCGAAGTTTCAAATTTGAGGAAAGTCTCTCGCATGCACCTCAATCACCACATGTAGACACCTTTTATCTACCTCATGTCCGAGATGATGACTCAGTACACTCAGATGCAGATACAGAGCATACAGATGCTGAGGTAGAGCATGCAGATGCAGAGACAAAGTGGTCAAATACAAATCTAGTGCATGCAAATGATGATCCAAATCAAAGTCCAGATCAGGCTTCCAGCAATGAATCATATTCCCCTGTCATAAATCAGAGAACAAGGAGCTTACGTGAGATATATCCACAAGACCACCCAGCTGCTAAAAATGGTCCTGTGGGGGATAATTCTGATCTGCAGAGGACTAGCTTAAAGTTTATTGAGCCTCCTCTTGTCCTCACTGCCACTGAACCATCGCCATCCTGGCATTATCATTTGGTTGTCTTTTGATCCACAGTCTTATGTTGAGGCTGCTGGGCATCCATGGAGGAGGAGTATAACTCCCTCCTCGAGAACCAGACTTTGGATCTGGTCCCCCTTCCTTCAGGAAGGAAACTTGTCCGATGCAAATGGGTCTACAGGATCAAGAGTGCTGCAAATGGGAAAATCACTAGATGGAAAGCAAGGCTAGTAGCTAAAGGCTTCCAACAAGTGCATGGCATTGATTATGATGAGACCTTTGCTCCAGTAGAAAAGATGGATTCCATACACCTTACACTTGCCATTACGGCTGCCCAGGGATGGGAAGTACATCAAATGGATGTGAAGAATGCATTTCTTCACAGAGACCTATCAGAGGAGATTTACATGGAGCAGCCACATGGTTTTATTCAAGATTCATCTTTGGTTTGTAGGCTGAAGAAATCTCTCTACAACCTTAAGCAAGCCCCGAGAGATTGGTATGCCAAGATGGATTCTTTTCTCTTATCACAAAAATTTGAAAGATGTAAGTCTGATTCGAATGTTTACATGCTCACGACACATGATTCTCTTCTTATCTTAGTTTTGTATGTGGATGATCTCCTAATCACCAGCAGCTCGGCTTCAGCCATTGCTACAGTCAAGAGGGCCTTGCATGATAGGTTCTTGATGACAGACATGGGTCCATTACACTTCTTTCTTGGTCTTGAGATTAGCCAGGATGCCACAGGGATCAAACTCTCTCATGCTAAGTATGCATGGGATCTCCTCGAGAGATTTCGCATGACTGACTGCAAGCCAACACCGACTCCTTTTCTGTCTGGGGTCCACCTTGAGGATGGAGGTGACACTTCATTAGTTGACACCACTCTCTACCAATAGTTAGTGGGGAGCTTATTGTACCTCACCCACTCTAGACCAGATCTCTCATATGCAGTAGGGGCAGTTTCCAGATACATGAAGGAGCCGCATGAGCTACACTGGAATGCTACCAAGCGCATCCTCCGATATGTGCACGGAACCATCACCTTCACGATTCACTATGCAGCACACACTACATTGAATCTCCTTAGCTTCACAGATTCTGATTGGGCAGGAGACAACACTGATCGCAAGTCCACCTCTGGATATTCACTCAGTCTAGGATCTGGCCCTATCTGTTGGTCGAGCAAGAAGCAGGCTGCTATTGCTCTCTCTTTAGCTGAGGCCGAGTATAGAGGAGTAGTCAACATCACCATTCAGGCTCTGTGGCTACAACACTTCCTCACTGAGTTGGGCGTCCAGTTCCACCAACCCATTCTCATCTAGTGTGACAACGAGAGCACTCTCAAATTTTGCAGAGATCCAGTACAACGGCAGCGGACGAAGCACATAGAAATCCATATGCACTACATCAGAGACTTAGTACATGATCGGGTCATTGATTTGTAGTTCTGTCCCTCAATAGAACAAACTGCAGACATCTTCACCAAGACATTCACTGAGCAGAAGTTTCGCTCTCTGCGCGATCGTCTTGGAGTGAAAGACACAGTTGCTTAGCAATTGTCTTTTCTTCCTCTTTTCTTTTGATTACATTGTATTTTGAAGGGGGTTTTTTCCCACGAGGTTTTCCCTCTTTCGTCAATTTTAGTACAACTTGCACTGTATTTTGGGACCTTTGGCCTTAGTTTCCAGGGCCCATTTTCTATTTTCCCCATAGTGGTGTTCAGGGGGGGTGTTGGAACTACTATACACCTACATGCGGACTCTTAGTTAGAGCATGAGACTACATGCAAGATTCCTTTTGCATGATTTACTCCTTGAGTTGCTCCTTCTTTAACTCCGCAATCGGTTAGTTCTTCTACATGATTTACTCCCTAATTTGCTCCTCCTTTCACTTTGCAACTCGGTAGTTCTCTCCAGAACTTGTTGTAGGTGTTGAGTCTGGCTAGTTCTCTCCGGAACTTCTTGTAGGTGTTGAGTCTTCTCATTGATCACCACTATGGTGCATTACCTTGGGATCTTCACAACCATTCTTTTGCTCTTTCGATTTTCTTTTAGTATTTTTGCTCTGCAACGTTGTGTGTTCAATCTTTACTAGCTAGATTTATGTGTATAGGCTTTCTAACACATTTACATCTATCACATCATATAAACAAGTTCGTGATACATCAATCTTCATTTATGAAATGAAATGATTAATAAATTACAGTTACTTTGACATTGATACTTATCCGAGTTAAAAAATGTTCTGTAAATTATATTTAATTTCACATTGATGAATACCATGCTGTCATGGATGGGCAAACAATAAATCCCATGCTATCGGGTTTTAAATGAACGGCTGTTGTATATGCTCACTGTTCGATTTCGACCTTAGCAAAATCGAATGGTCAGTATATACTGCCACTATTCATTTAAAACCCGATAGCATAGGAAATATGGCTCGCCCTCATGAATGACTTTTGTTATGTACTTTTTGTGTAACCAGACAGGAACATATCACCAAATCCGCCTACCTGCTCTAGTTGACCGTTATCACAGATTTTCCAACGCTCTACTTGGTCAAAGAAACGTGCATTACTCATGCTTTCTCTATTCAACAATTACAGCCAAGCCTAGTCACCTTCTCTGATCTGACCCTAAAGTTAACGAAAGAAACTACGCCAATCTCTCTATATAAATGGGAATCACTGATTCACGGATAATCATAAGCATCGCTCTCTTTTCTCAAACAATAAACGGAAGGTCAGCGAGGACAAGCACGCGCATTAACTATTAATTGCAGGCGGGATTATCTTCATCGTATCATATCATATCATGGCGTCCACACGAAATTTTCTGGCTATGCAAATTCTGTGCATCTCCGCATGTACGTATCTCTCGATTAACTTTTCATTTAAATTTTGGGTCATATTGGTTAGCGGAGGTCGATTCCCTTTAGTCGATGCCACAGCTAACATTCACTAACACGCCTTCAAATCTGATGCCTATTAATCTGATGACGTGGAACAAATTGTATGGGCACTGTAGGCATTATTCTTCTATCGATGCTGCTATGCACTAGTGCACAAGGAATTGGAGAGACTGCTCAGCATCGCAGGCTGCTGCAAGGTGAAAATTCAAAGTAGAATCTATAGAATTTTCAAATCCCTCTCATCCCTTCATGGATCCGTTCGTAACAACGATATTTGCTAATGTTTGATTGGATTGTAATGTACAGTGTGTGCTCACAATTGCTTGGATGTATCATACACTACTTGCACCTCATCGGGAGACCAACATCTGCAGGCATACTGCAATTGTTGTTTTGTTCGATCAGTGATACCGAAAGGGGGCAGCTGCACGCTGCATCTTACCAATGGCACCGAAGTTACTTGTCCATACTTTCACTGTGTGGGAATCTGCGTTTAGATAAATGGGAGATTCGAAGCAAGAATAATAACAATCGGATATGTATGTTCTGGTATCTGATTATGCTATTAAAATAGCAGTCAAATAAGTTTATGGATTTCTCTAGTTATGCATGTTCTGGTATGAATAAAAAGAGGCCAGAAGAGGAGCTGCGCCTATAAATTTCTATATATATGTTTTGGTAAGAATAAAGAGGCAAGACGCCTATAAATTTCTATGTATACTTTCTATATTTGGGTATGAATAACAGCACCGTGATATATCTATCTGTTTATACATAGCCATATTTTTGTTTTATGAATGTCAAAGTCAAATGTTTGTTTTGCAAACTCAAAAATATTTTATTAATTTTTGACGAAAGTCAGAAGTACAGCCACCTAATTTTTTAATGAAAATCAGAGTTACAGCAATCCATTAGTCTTTAAAAAAATTTAATTGTTCGATATTATATAAGAGAAATAAATAAATATATTTAAAGTAGCTTTATTTTTTATAATATTTAGATCATTGTATTATGAATTAACATATTCAAAGTAGCTTCATTTTTTATAATATTTAGATTATTGCAGTATGAATTAACAAATTTAAAGTGTTGTGTTTAGATATATTTTATATAAAAAACCAATGGTAAATAATTTATTAAGTATTAATAAAGATAATATAATTATTTATAGTATGAATTATAAATTACTATAATTAGTAAATTTATTTAAGTAGGGATTTTAGATGGAGGGGATTAAATTTTTCAAGTGTAAATTTTTAGAATGCAAATATAATGTGTTATTTTTATTGTTTGGTTTGTATTTTTAGAATGTTAAATAGAATATATATAGTACGGACCAAAGTTTTAAACATAAAGAGCTTAATTTTTTCATGATATTATAATATACTATATATATATAATATATAATTTTTAAATGACATATTATATTAATTAATTCATTAAAATATTATACACGCATGACATAGACACATATACAAAAATTAAAATGTTTTTATTATTTAAATATTTTTTAAGTTATTCAATATTTTACATGAATATTTTTTTATATATACCATTAAAAAACTATTTTAACATTTTTTTTAGAATAATATGGATGAGTTGATATCGACATAAATTAGTTATCATAGACCTTTAAATAGGTTATATAATTTTTTTGTTGAAATATTTTTCAAAAATATAAGATTTAAACATCTTACTCATACATTTTTTTACTTCTATTCATTTTTTTTTTAATTATAGCCACACATTATTTTTCTTAGAACACAGTTTTTATTTTTTATTTTAAAGGGAACGGACAAAATTACACACCCAAACTTGAATGAACAAACTTACACACCCCCTCATATTGAGTTGTAGAATGAGCCTCTAGGCTCAACAAATTTAATATTAACTAGATCAATCTAGATTCATTTGTAATTCTTGATTTGTTTGTAATTCTTGATTTGTTATTTTTTTAGAGGAATCAAATCACTTTTTTTGTTTTTGCAATTAGATTTAATCTGTGTGGACACTTGGAGTTAAGATTAATTTATGTTGATTTAATTAATAATGATTAATAATTATAATTAATAATTTTTTATTATATTATTTTTAATTAATTCATTTTTTTTTTTATTTAAGTAAAATGTTTAATTAAATTTATAATTAATAAATTTTATTTTATTTTGATTTTTTATATAATTTGACCTAGTCAAAATGTTTACATAACATAACACTGCAATTCTTAGATGCTTTTAGATGCCCTTCGATGATAGATGCTTTTAGATGCCCTTGGATGGTCGCTACTTAGACATGCCAGTTATCTCAAGACCCACATAATCTAGTAAACAAAAAAACATCAATTATAACATAAAAATAATGTTAATATCTATTTAATTCTCTAATTAATTTATACAAATTATCTTTTTGTGACTTAAACACTTACTAAAAAATATGAACCTTGAATCTCACAATTTACATAATACTCCATAACAAAATGATAAACAATTAAACTTCCTTCCATAAACTAAATTATATTCACTATTCACTAATACTTATAAATAAATATATAATTTATATCAAAATTTCCACTAATTCTTCACATCTTAAATATCTACATATGACTATTAGTACCAAAAACGAATTGTCTTTCACAACAAAAACAAATTGTCTTTCACTATCAAGTCATTAACCTTTCATTCAAAATACTTTTACACTATCCAAATTATTCAGATGGCAAATAAAATAATTTATAATATTTAAATTAATTTTATAAAACGTACCATTCGCCAACAAGGTGTAAGTCTTGGCCTAATAACAATGACCTAATAACAATGACCTAGATTAACGTAAGACCAAAAAATTACCCATTTTCTATTATCTATATATGACCGCAACCAATTACTTTCTATGGAAGATGGATTTCATTTTATATTTAATAAATATGAGTACAACCATTTGTTTTTAATATAATACATAAATTTATGAAGCATAAACAAATTAAATATCTATTATTTTAAAAATGAAAATGATTTGATTACTAAAATTCATGGTTTCGAGATCTAAAAGTATGATGAATTTTAATAAATGATTTATTGTATATTAATTTTTTTATATAAATTTATTTAATATCCATAAGAATCTGTCAAGTTTTATAAGCATAGTCAATTAAAGATGGACCACATTAGCAAGGCGACCCATGATCAAATATCATGAAAGTGGTTGTGTCTTGTGCTAGGGAGATGAGACATGCAAAAAAAACTAGTTAGCTTAGGGTTGGTGTGGACGAGGCCGGGTGCATCCCTGACTGACTTTAACGGATTAGATGCTCCTAGATCACGAAACCCCAAGCCACACGTCAAGGCAAGGATCACAAACAACTTGAAAAACAAAAATAAATATCCATAAAAATTTATTGAAACAAAATATCAGTAACTAACAAAAGTAAACAATAACTTACTGAGTAAATCCACTCCATCTTCAATAATTATATTTGCCTAGGTAAACATTTTGAACTCCTCATATCTCCTGTAAATATGATTGGGAATGGAAAGTGCACACTCATGCACATTAACTTTGAAATTGGTTTTAGGGACTCCATCCAAATGTCTAGTTGAGACATGTGTCACAATCTGTGTTTAGTATTCTATTACTCAGATTGTATGAAAAATACATAGAGAAGTTCTCCATTTATATCAACAGGTCGCGACCAAGATAGGATAAAGATAACTATGACAATCAGTGAGATAAAAGACCTACATGAGCTTACAATTCACAAAGCTCATTGGAAAAGTGTGCATTGGAAAATATCAACACTAACACTCCCACTTCCCCTTGACCCCACCTTGCTAACCGTAATGTAGGGAATAAAAGTAAATAGATATTGGGTGCTAGAAATAAGGCTTGATAAGGTACCCAAGAAAAAAATCTCATATGCAAGGAAAAGAAGAAAAAAACCATAAGAAAAAAAAAACTCTCCAAAAGAGAGAATGATGGTAGTGGTTAGATAAACATCAACTTGAAACTATAGATCCCATAATGTTCCACTAAAATAGAAAGAACATATGCCTATAGCAATAAGGAAATACCAAAAACATGAAGAGGATAATCAACAAAACTCACTGATCTTGGTTAATCTCCAAAGAAAAGGTGCAAGAAAAGAAAAACCTAACCACTTCATCATAAATTATTCATATAAAATAGGCATTAGTAAATAACCAAGACAAAGGTTTCAAAAAGAATTAATGTGATCAACTAGAAAACAAACAAGAAGGCATGTCAGTATGGAAAATTTAGCTCAACCTTGTGCAAAAACCCTCATGATGATGTCTGAACATTGTCACCATGACACTGATCAAAGACAATCAACAAAACAATAGTGGCAATAGCATCTACCATGATCTAACTTCCCCCATAAAATCAACTAATGTACTTTTATCAATCGACAATGCTTGTCACCATTAAAACTCCTCCTAAATTGTATGAATTTATAATTTATGAGACACAATGGTATGAATTATACAAACATATCTTCAAATGAGTCCATTACCATCCATAGATCTAACTAGAATCAATCTCGATGGTTGGAACTTGTCCATGGTTAACCCTTGCTCACATTTTTTCAATGATCTGAATGCATAATAATAAAAATTCTAATTCCTAGATAAAGTATTATTTTTCATATGAGGATGACGATGTGGTCCATATATGGGTGTAGAGATAGGACATAAACATTTCAAACCAAAAATACTATCATTAGAAGTGACATGATCATTAATCTGCACAATGCAATTTGCAATGGACTAGTCTTCTAATAACCTACTCTGAACTCCACCTAGAACAAAAGATACCTTGCCAAATTTAACAGGGTCAGATGTAGGAAGTGAAGTAGAAGAAAAACCATATCTAATACCTACTTTAGATTTCTGCACTTTGAGTTCAATAGGAACATAAATTTCCTTCCTATTTTTCCGTTCCCTCCTTTGGTATATCTTGTTTTTCTCAGTTGTTGGTATCCACTAATGGTAGTATATTTTTCAAAACTAGGTGTAATAAAAGCATATGATGAGTCATTATCATCAACATAGATTCTAAAAATAAACATCATGAAGTTTGGAAGAAAGTGATATTATTATCTCAATAACAACTATGTCCTTCTTAACATTATGTATGCATCTGAATTCCTATTCAAGTTTCCTTTTGCACTCTTGCAAACCTTAGATAATCCCATTCTTCTTAGTCAATTGTGGCAACAATGTGTAATGATCTTCTACCAAAGATTAATATTTATCAAAAAGAGGATAAAATTCTTCACAAAGCATTTCGATGGAGGATTTGAAATAAACAACCTCAATTATTCACTGAGCATCTTTCTCCTCTACCTCGCAAATTTTCTTCTTCAATGGCATTTTTTGATTTAGATAGGGATGCAAATTACTCCTCCAAATCATCAAGTTGGCCTATCTTGGTTTGAGATTCGTTTCTAAGATTATGGAAATACATTCGCATGATTGACTCTATATTATTAACCCTCCTCATTTTCTTAGATATTGTATTTTGGAACTCATTCTTAATTGATGTATTAACTCTGTGCAATTTAGTAACAAGACAATGCAAAGGAAATACCCCAATGTGAAGTTGATCCATTACCTTCTTCTATTGAAGTTCTTGCAATATTTTTACCATTTTTATAAATTGTTCAGAACAAAATAAATTGGGAAATGAAATTATTATAATCTTACATAAAAAATTATGTCAAGAGAAAAAATATTGTTCTTTGCAAGTCGATTGTGGGAGAACATATCCCAAATACTAGGCCCTCTTCAACCTTCTCTAGGAGCTCCTTCAACCTATGTTATATACCTGGGGGGGTAATATTAGGTACAAAGGGAGGTACCCAAGGTAATAATGTAATAATGGGATGGGCCATAGTAATAAATAAGGTGGTTAACCCATATCATGTAAGGGACCAGAAGTAGTTAGTAATATATTGTATGGCCATGTATTAGTGGATGGTGAGGGAACCATTGGTAATGATCCTTGGTATTGAGTATAGCCTATATAGAGGCATAGAGACTCCACCATGGAGGAAGTCGAGAAATATAGTTCCAAGGATTATTGGTATGTCAAGCATATGGCTTGTGGAGTGTTCTCCTTCCTTAAGGAGTGAATGTATGGTGTTTCCCTACCTTAAGGGTTTGATCAATAAAGTGAATAATTTCTATCTATTTCAATCTTGTTATTCTTAGGTTTATTTATATTTTCATTTGTTTAGATCTACAACAATTGGTATCAAAGCACTTTCTTGGGCACAAAAGTGGAGAATTTTTTTTTACTTTTTGTAGGATTTCAAGGGCGACGAGTTTGCAGATCAGATCTATAGGTTTTGGTGCAAGATTTTCAAAATATAATTGCAGATCTTTACTCTTTGTGAAAAAATAGCCGATTGCAAAAAAAAAATCAGTTAAATCAGAGTCTGAATGTAGGAGATATCGCTGATTTAAAAATTAGTGGGGTTGCAGATAATTTTTCAAGGCAGCGAGTTTGCGGCGCAGATCTAGATGCCCTGGTGCAAAGTATATAAAATATAATTGTAGATTTGGATTCTTTGTGAAAAAAATACCCAATTTCAAAAAAAAAAAAAAAAGTTGAATCGGAGCCCGGATGAGGGAGATATCGTTGATTTAAAGTCAGCTCTTTTTTGCATAAATTTTGGTGACGGTGGGAGATTTGCAGCGCAGAATTGAAATTTCATTGCCTGGATCAAGATTTCTATCACATGGGTAGATGCAGAATGATTGTTCTATTTCTGAAAACAGGTCATAATAGGGATTCTGAGCAATATTGAATAAACTGTGACAATTTCAAATTTTCGCCAAGTAAGTGAATTTTTTCCAAACCTTCATGGCTTCTAGCAAGGCATTTTCTACAGGGAATGATAATGATCCTACTATTGAAGAACACATAAATGGATACAAGAGGTTATTTAGACATAATTGGAAATGGGTGGAAATGGCTAGTTTTAAAGATGAGGCAGCCACATGGTGGGGATTACTTAACCAAAAGAAGTGTCTCAATCTGCCCGATGAAGAATTTGAAAAATTACTTTTAGACAGATGGTCTCATGCCAGAAAACAAGATAAGGAGAAAGATGTGGGTATATCCTTATTATACGTTCATGGATTAATTCAGAAAGAGAAGATCATTGTTTCTAACAATCCTAGTTGCAAGCATAATTTTATCAATGTTAATTTGGCAAAAAAATTGCAAGTTCCAACAAAACATATTACAAATACACAGGTTGATGATGAGCATGTTCAAATTTATAAGGATTTGAATATTTCTATGGATAAGTATGTGTTGTATGGTGATTTTTATACTTCAGAGAGAGATAATATGGATGTTTTTTTGGGATACCCGTGGATGGAATCAGTGGGTACTATAAATATTAATGTGCAGAAGAAATTCCTGAAGCTCTGGTATAAAAAGAAGAAAATTGCATTACAGGATATTTCCATCAATAAACAGGTAGAGTCCACGGAAGTTGACACAGAAGATGTTCCAGGGACTGACATATCAGATGATGAGCAGTTGATGGTCGACAATCAGACACAAACAGAGGTTGAAGCCGAAAAGGTTACAGGTGTTGACACATCTGATGAGGGTTCAGTGGTTGAAGTAATATTGGAAGATAAGACACCACAGCAAGCACCACAACATGCACCAGATAAAAGTCAGGCTCCAGTAAATGGTGAATTAAAGAAAAATACACCGTGCATTAAAACTTCAACATATCATTACCCACATCACCCAACAAGACAACCATCAAGATGGCAACCAATTAGTCACAAGGACAACAACCCCCGCAAGACAGATAGAGAGGAGTAAAGATCCACCTACTACACATCAACACAGAAGAGCTACCACAGTCAACTTCCATCTCAAGCGAGCGAGGCACCAGCGAAATCAAGGTTTATTTTGGATAAAGAATCATTTCATATTATTTATGGGTTTATTGCATTATCTTATATTTTCATATCAGATCTATAATATTTCCAGGTCAGATCTATAACAAGGGGGGGTAATAAATATTATACCTAAATATGGTGATTGGGGGGGTTTATTTGCGTTATCTTACATTTTCATATCAGATCTATAATATTTCCGAGTCAGATCTATAACAAGGGTGGGTAATAAATATTACCCCCGTAAGAGCACTAATATTTTCATATTAGTCACAAAGACAACCCCCGCAAGACAGATAGAGAGGAGCGAAAATCCACCTACTACACATCAACACAGAAGAGCTACCAGAGTCAACTTCCATCTCAAGCGAGCGAGGCACCAGCGAAATCGATGGTTCACCTTTCTCTTGGATGGCTAGATGCACGTGCATGGTACCAGTGGACTACTCTTTTGAGTAGATCTTATTATTTATGTTCTTCCCATGTTTCGGGGACGAAACATGCTAAGGTGGGTGGAATGTTATATCCCTAGGGGGGTAATATGGGGTACAAAGGGAGGTACCCAAGGTAATAATGTAATAATGGGATGGGCCATAATAATAAATAAAGTGGTTAACCCATATCATGTAAGGGACCAAAAGTATTTAATAATAATATAATGGGCCCATGGTATTAGTGGATGGTATGAGGGAACCATGGTAATGATCCATGGTATTGCATGTATGAGGCCTATATAGAGGCTAGAGACTTCACATGGAGGAGGTCAAGGAATTGTGTCAAGGATTATTGTATGTACAAGCATATGGCTTGTGGAGTGTTCTCCTTCCTTAAGGAGTGAAGGTATGGTGTTGCCCTACCTTAAGGGTTGATCAATAAAGAATCATTTCCATATTATTTCTGGGTTTATTTGCATTAATCTTATATTTTAATATCAGATTTATAATATTTCCGGGTCAGATCTATAACAGTTTGTTGTTACATTACTCATACAAAAGATTGTAATCTTCAACCAGAACAAAGTGGCTACGATGCAATGAAGATTGTAAATCTCCAACGGGAACAAGTGGTGACCATGCAATGTAACAAGTGGTGATCATGCAATGTATCTTCCTTTTCTCTCGATGGAAACGTGTGTCAATCAGTACAATATACTGGAAATCTTAAGATAATGTGTCAACTTTTATAATCTATACATGGAATATTTTATATTATTTATTAGGTTTATTCTCTTGAACGTGACCCAATTAGAAACCCAAGAAAATTTCAGTGAAGCACAACGTGAGGTTTGACACTGAACTACTTCTCAAACTTGCCTCCAAATGTCAAATGAAGAACATCTTAAACTATAGCCGCCTATTAAAAAAAAAACAATACAAATCCAAAAATAAACCTTGACATCTTCCTAATTTACAAACCAACTGTTTGAGAGCTTATCACATATCAATCACATAACTCAGAACTATTCCAAAATTATTTATCCCTTTAAATATTCCAAAAATATTTTCTATTTTTTTGCAATGGCCCACAGCATGCGGAGACAAAAGAATATCCACTCATCCAAATCTCAGCGTATGAAGTTAAAAAAATTCCCAGAATACAAAACTATTATAATTAGTATTTAAATTCGTATTTAAATTCAGTTCCCATGATCAGTGTAAGTCCCTTCCTCTGCGAGGAATCTATGGGAAACTGTGGAAGATCTGCATCTTGACTCTAAGCCTCCCATTCAATACATTTAAATATGTTGTGCATCTTGACTCTAAGCCTCCCATTCAATACCTCTAAATATGCTGTGATATATATGTAGGTGTCATATAAATTCACACATAAATTGACAAAACAGAAAGACCCACAGAGGCGACACGCATAGAGTCACAGTGGGAGTTTCTCAACCCGTGGACTACCGCGTGGCGGCTCCCTTGTTATTCTTGAAAATGGGGTCAACCTTCCTCACCTCTGATGTATACCTTTGCCTAGTTTTCCTTACCAAGGTTGCTCGACATTTGCTTTACTTGTCTGCCTGCTTTTCACACTTGTAACATTGTAAACTTAAAGTTATATAAGTGAAATGAATTAAAAATTTCTATTTGCATAGACAAGTACATTAAATCTAGCAAAAAAAAATTATTTACGGGAAATTTAATATCATTAAATTATAAAAATTGAAAGTCAAAAATAACTCAACAATATAAAACTATCGCAATTTAAAGTTGGCCTGAGCTTGAGCTCGGCCTCAACGAACAATTTCAAACCTTTAATAAGAAGTTGAGAGTGGAACTGATTATAAAATATAAAAACCATATTAAAGGCTGACCTGAGTCTAGGCTCTATGTGAACTTAGAAAGTTCAAACATCCACTGAGAAGTTGAGATTGAGAAATTAAAAATTATCTCAAAGATTAGCCTGAGTCTAAGCTCTGGTAATACAAAATTAATAAAAAACAAATAAAGAAGAGTCAGCGTTGCTATTGTCGCTGTTATAGTACGTTCAAATCTAATCTCATATATATCCTAGTATAATCTCATGTACCGGACGAAATAAAATTGCAGGAAATTGATAATAGCGTAGTGTTGAATATGGCTGGCGATGGGCATTTGCATATACTTAAAGAAGTTGTTGGCCTGGTTCACCTACTTCGAGAAAAAGTTGAATGTCTCTGCCACATTTAAACCTTCTTGTTTAATGGCATCTCCCATTAAACCTTCTGCCCCAGTTACATTTTGAAAAAATATTTAAAAAATATTCGTAGGGATTTTGTAAATTTAAGTAAAATTTGTTAAACATAATTTTAGGTGTTTTAGAAGTTTTTGATGCCGCTGAATCTATTTTCACTATAAAAACATGATTTAAACGCTGTATCTACAAGATTTTTGAAAGTTTTTTGTCAACCATGTTTGGCCTTGGTGGCAATTCCTCCAGCTCAATAAAATTGTCACCTCAATAAACCACTCCAATAATATTTATCTATTTTTATAATGTAAAAATAATAATAGCAAATAAATAAAGTTTAAAATAATTCAAAAATAAAATTTCAAACTTGGACCCAAAACCTGAAAAGGTTAGAAGCGTGAACTCTTTGTGGGTCAGTTTTATACTGCATTTATAAAAAGGTTTTTGGAAAATATTATAAATTTCAGCAAAATTTGTTTAAGAAATTTTGGAATTTTAACTATTAAGTTTCAAGATTTTGAATTTTGATTTTAGATATTTTGATGATACAGAATCTACTTCCACTAATTCAAATAATCTTACTACCAAATTTTCAAAAAAAAAAAAAAGATTCTTTTAGCCGCTGCCCTCACCCAATCCCACTGTACGATTGCTGCTACGCTGCGAACTTATTGATTCCATAGAAAAGCTTATCGACTCCAGAGAAAAGCAATTGAAAAGGACTACAAAACCCTCTACGACTAAAATCTGTACGACATCCCGAGGCTGTTGAGACATCCAACGGCCGAGCAAGTCTGGTCTGTTGACAATGCCAGCAAAATCTACAACATTTACTATGATGGGCGTTCATGGATTTTGTCCTTCCAAATTTACAACATTTATTTCCACATGGCATCAATTAAATATTGCCTAGCTTAGATAGGCTACAATTTTGTATTTGTCAAGACTTTTTTGAAAATCAGGGTTACTGATCAAGATTTTGAAGATCAAGATCTTGAGTACCAGGTGTTCTGGATGATACCGAACCCATTTCTGCCCTTAAAAAAGAAAGCAATTTAAACCCTCCCTAGTCAAGTTTCTTAAAAAATCGTCTCAATCGATTCTAAGAAATTCACCATCCTGACCAAAAATACACAACGCCATTAAATATTCGAAACCCTACAGCATATAGCTGCGCTGAACACGGATTGCGAAACTCCATTATATAATTTAAATCTCTGATCGAGAAGTGTAAAGAAATCAGACAAATGGGCAGGTAACGTGGGGAAGTTATAGATATAATCGAATGACAAAATATAGGTGAGAGTTACTCAAAGAATGCTCTCACAAGCAAAATAG
>APFE031242941.1:130151-145814 GCA_000404065.3 Pinus taeda
GAGTACATACAACACATCATAATATTAAAATATTTTATTAGATTAAACCACAAGAAACGCTAACTATACGATCTTGTTTTTAATATTATCACTCTAAAATAACAGTATTATTATTGATCAATAAACATCTGCCTCTGTATATGTAGCGAAGTAAAACCACATTGCAGTATATTAATTAGAGTCGAACAAAAAGGCAATGCCAACAAGGTTCTATAAGTAAAACCACATTGCGGTATATTAATTAGAGTCGAACAAAAAGGCAATGCCAACAAGGTTCTATATCATTTTCCAGTTATCCACATCGTTACGTTGATACTCAACGATACTAGATTAGTTTTTTACCTTTATGAGCTCAACCATTGACCACCTTATCATTCAAACAATTATGTATAATTAGGTTTATTTTTAGAATATTTACACTATCACAACAATATTAACAAGTGCTACATAGTACTTAGTGCTTGTTACTTAGTTTAAATATAGCTATATTAAAGTAAAAATAGTGAATTCAAGTTAATGTTAAGGTTTAGATTTTGATTAAATTTGGTTTTACTTATTGGTAAATTGAGGTATTTTGTTAATTGTAATTATACATTGCTTTGAACAACTTTGTTGCAAGTTGAAATATGAATTCATTCACATTTATTTTTGTCCACCATTATATTTTTTATTATATAATATTTTAATAAGTGAAATATTACATAACAATATATGTAAATGATATATATAAATTACTCAAATATAAACATAATAATTTTTTTTAATAAATAATTAAATATATTTAAATTGATACCTCCTATTATATATATGTGTTTAGAAATTTATTTATATTCTAAGACTTTAACCTATGTTTTTTTTATATTTTAACGATATATTAACATTAAATTTAATTGTACACTACTACATTTTATATCTTTTATATTTTAATGATAATGCAGAAAAAACAAGAAAATAACATTGTAGGTCTTATAATCATATAATATGATTGTGCAATGCCATGGTCACCGAAATAAGATTAATGAATGTAATGTCAAAACAATCAAAGAATAAATAATGAAATTACCCATTTAAATATTCTGTATCTTTTTAATGATTTTACAGACCTAATAAATATTGAATGAAATTTATATAAGCCACTTGCAATAAAATCACATCAAACTTCAAAGTGATTTCAACCAATTACAAAATCTAATTTATAAAATTGGGACACTATTACATGTTGTGAATTTGACACAAAAATGACACAACTATATTGAGCATCCGACTATTGTAAATTGGGGTATAGAGTTACTATAAAGCTTTTTCAGAGAGACTACCCCTCATTTTCAAAAAAATAATCTAAGTTATATATCCAAACAATTGACTAGTGCTTTTGTAGGGCGAGAACGTGTGGGAGGTGTGTGTTGTATGAACAAAGATTGTTCTATTTAACGCTTAAGAAAATAGAGATCTATCAGAATGAATTCATGAGAAGAACCTTTAAGACTTGCGCAGCCGTGGGCGATATAAAATGAAGTAGCGGAGTCTGCCTTACCATTAATTGATTGTAATGAATTGAATATATGTCTTGGCCTATTACACATGGGGACGCAAAAAAGAACTGAGATTAATCCATCTTGAAATAAACCCATTCATGGGTAGCTTCTGCACGTTCCAGGCAGCAGCTTATATCGACACATACACCCTTGCAACCACGGTACTCGTGTACTGTTGTGAACTTTGTACTTTTGTGTACTCCTAGCTCATTAATCTATTCACTGAGAAATATGGCAAGGGCTAACCAGCCTGCCATAGGGCATTAAATGCCCTAGTACATGCATGTCCTATAACAAAATAATACACAGTCTTTATTTTTAATTTATATAGCCACCAAAAACTGTGTGTTATTTTGTTATAGGGCATGCATGTACCAAAACATTTAATGTCAGGCTAGTTAGCCTTTGCTCAAAAATATCATGTTAAATTTGATGACCAATAGGATGGCAAAAAAATAATCTAAATTTATTACTAAGTCTATTTCCACTCATTCAGATAATCTTACTATCAAATTTTCTAAAAAGAAAAGACAAAAATAAAGATTCCTAGCGTCATTTTAGACGATGCCATCACCCAATGCCACTGTACGTTTTGCTGCTACGCTGCGATCTTATTGATTCCAGAGAAAAGCAATTGAAAAGGACTACAGAACGCTCTATGACCAAAAGCGGAACGACAGAAGAACTCTTCTCGGTCATCCCGAGGCTGTTGAGGCATCCAACGGCCGAGCAAGTCTGGTCTGTTGACAATGCCATCAAAATCTGCAATATTTACTATGATGAGTGTTCATGGATTTTGTCCTTCCATATTTACAACATTTATTTCCACATGGCATCCATTAAATATTGCCCAGTTTAAATGGGCTACAATTTGATTTTGAGAAAATTTGTTGGACTTGTTTGAAAATCATGGTTACGGATCAAGATCTTGAGTACCAGGTGTTCTGGATGATACGGAACCCATTTCTCCCCTCAAAAAATAATCAATTTAAACCCTCCCTAGTCAAATTTCTTGAAAAATTGTCTAGGAATTACAACGCTATTAAATATTCGAAACCCTACCGCATATAGCTGTGCTGTGCTGAATACGGACTGCGAAACTCCATTATATAATTTAAAGCTCTGATCTAGAAGTGTAAAGAAATCAGACAAATGGGCAGGTAACGTGGGGAAGTTATAGATATAATTGAATGACAAAATATAGGTGAGAGTTACTCAAAGAATGCTCTCACAAGCAAAATAGATAAGATGGTTTTATGCATTGTGAAATATCCATCCCGTGTTGATATATATATATATGAATGAAAAAGTACAAGGACATCAGAGAAACAAAACTTCTAAGGTGGTTTAGTGCATTGTAAAATATGCCAGACGTGTATATATATATTTTGGAAACACACAAAGTTATGATGAGATGAGAAAAACAAAAATTCTAACCTAATCGGTACCGCTTCGATTTTGTGCTTGCGTTAATAATTTAATGGATTTCCTAGAAGTGGTTTAATGGTAGATGATATCGATTAATAATATAAGGAACCTGTTGACGGTGGTTTAATAATAGACGATTCCGATTAACAATTTAAGGGATCTGTAGGCTGTGGTTTAATGGTAGATTATTTCCATTTGATTTTGGTTTGATGGCAGTGAGTACGGTCATACCCTTAAAACAAGTTGTTCGTCAGTCAGATACGGTCAGAAATATTGATTTTGTCTGCCTCGATGCGTTCACTATAAATGAGCAATCACATTAAAGCTTATTGTTAAGAAAATTAATGTTATCATTATAGACTTCTAGTAGGGTTGACCTGGATGAGTATTATGATCATTATAGATTTCTAGTAGGGTTGACCGGTTTTTGATGAGTACTAACTCCATATTTATTTATTATAGGTGTACCATTTATTTATTATAGGTGTAGTTGGTACTATATAATTGTATTTAATTTTTCATTGACTTGTTATCAGTTTTTTTTTATTAAATTTTTTTAAAATTTATCTAAGTTTAACTTATGAAATTTATTTTTGTTTTAAACACAATTTTTTCTATTTATCTCAAATGCCACTTGGTTGAATGTCTCCCCTCTTATTGTGTAATGATGACATGAATTGATTTTTGTATACTCTATTATTAATTCTTTACATTATATCACTAATTACTATGTATAATAGATATAAATAATTTGAAAAATAACATTATATATTAATTACTATGTACCATAAATGCAAATGGTTTGTAATTAAATTCAAAAATTCAGTTTTTCATTGGTGTAAAATATTGAATAGACAATTTTAATGGGTTTTATTTTTTAATTTACAAAAAAAATAATTTAAAAAATATAAATTTGAAAAAAAATATGTAAAAATAACATGTGTACAATTTGTACAACACTCATTATATCAATCTATACTCTAACGACATGACATGTGTACTATAACATGAGCCATCATTCAATATAGATAAATAATTATTAACTTGTTATCATACTCTTCAATGTCAACTATATACTCTATGAGTTCTCATTGAATAGTAACTTATTATACTTGCCATAAAGTATTCAATTTTTTATTGACTTGCTATTAGTTTTTTTTTGACTAAAAAAATTTAAAATCTATCCAAAGTTTAACATTATGAAATTAATTTATTATTTTTATATAAAATTTATTTCTCTTATCTTAAATATAATTGGTTGAAGTCTCTCTTCTTATTGTATTGTTACAGAATTGATTTTTTGTTTACTGTATTATTAATTAATATGTACTATATCACTATTACTATGACAATAAATATAAATTATTTTGAAAATACTTTATATAGCAATTTCCATGCACATAAACAAATGGTTTTTTATTTTTTCATTTAGAAATATAATTTAAATATTTAAATTTGAAAATTATGTAAAAATAACATGGTACAATTTGTACATTCTTTATATATCAATTTTTCTCTATTAAAAAATTGTCATCATTCAATCTTTATATAATTATTTTAACTTTTATCTTCCTTCAATATCCTATTTATTTACCAAAGATATATATTTATATATATATGATTAACACTAAAAAATTTTTTATATATTTAAAAATTAATAAAAAAAGGTTAAACAAATATTCATCTAGTTTATTTTGCAATTCTATTATTGTTTGAAGTACATACAACACATCATGACATTAAAATATTTTTTTAAACTAAGTGGCAGGGAACGTTAGCTATGAGACCTTGTTTTCAATGTTATCATTCCCAAATAATGGTATTATTATTGATCAGTGAGCATCTGCCTCCATATATGCAATGGAGTAAAACCACATTGCACTCTACTAATTAGAGTCGAACAAAAAGGCAATGCTGACCATGTTTTATATCCTTTTCACAGATATCCATGTCATAGGCAATGCTGACAATGTTTTATATCCTTTTCACATATATCCACGTCATTATGTTGATACTAAACTATACTAGATTAGCTTTTTCCCTTTATGAGCTTAGTCATTGACCACCCAAACAATGTACAATATTAACAAGTGCTACATAGTAGCTAGTGTCTGCTGTTAGTTTAAATATTGCTACATTAAAGTAAAAATAGTGAATTCAAGTTAATGTTGAAAATTTGGTTTTGCTCATTGGTAAATTGAGGTATTTTGTTAATTGTAATTATACATTGTTTATAGTGATGAACAACATTGTTGCAAGTTGAAATATGAATTCATTCACATTTATTTTTGTCCACCATTATATTTTTTTATTATATATATACTTTTTAATAAAGTGAAATATAAAATCAATAAATATTTAAAATGTATAATAAAATTAACTCGGATTAAAATAATATTATTTTTTTTAATAAATAAATATATTTTATTGATTTATATATATTATATATATATATATATATATATATATATATATATTTCTAAAACTTTAATTATATATTTTTTTATTTTTTAATGATATTTTAGCATTAATGGTACAATATCCACATTCTATATCTTTTATATTTTAATGATAATGCCGAAAAGACAAGAAAATAACATTGTAGGTCTTATAATCATATGATATGATTTTGCAATGCCAAGATTAATGAGTGTAATGTCAAAGAAACCAAAGAATGAGTAATAAAATTGCCCCTTTAAATATTTAGTATATTTAATGATTTTACAGCGCTAATAAATATTGCATGAAATTTATATACTTGACTGCAATAAAATCAAATCAAAGTGATTTCAACCCATTACAATAAATTAAATTTGGAGAATGATTTTATTTAAAAAATATCAAATTAATACAAGGCTTTCGTTAATAACTGAGGTTAATTCATCTTGACATAAACCCATTCATGCGTAGCTGCTGCACATTCCAGGGAGCAACTTCAGGAGAAAAAACCAACTACAAGGCCTCATAACGACACATATACCCTTGTAACCTTAGTACTCAGTACTCCTGCCGATGGTGATGTGAACCTTGTACTTTTGTGTATTTATAACCTTAGTAATCCTGCAGATGGTGATGTGAACCTTGTACTTTTGTGTATTTATAACTTATTAACTTATGCGAAAAATAACATGTTAAATTTGATGACCAATCAGATTGCAGAAAAATAATTTATAATATTGTAAAAAAATATTAAATTTCAATATATAATGTAAAACTATAGAAATTTATAAATTTTTTTAGTCAACTCTAAATTAATATATTTGACTGTAAAATCAATACAATATCCATACTTGGCATTAGGGATAATAAAGTGATAGTCATCATTTTTCATATTTTAAAACTAATGGTATTTATAGACATAAGAAAGCTGAAAAATGACAAATTAGAATATTTCAACCACTCTATTAATGTGGTTGTGCTAGTTGAATCTCTACATGTGTGGAGAGGATTTGACCATGTGGACCATGGTTGATCTTGGGCTGACTATATTTGATCTTTACTAACCATAGGTGACAATGGTAGTCCATGTTGACCATGGTTTGACCATGTTGATCATGGCTAGCTATAGTTTCTCATCTTGACCAAGTTCACTATGGTTGGTCATGTTAACCATGGTTGAAAATGTTCAATCATTTTGCCCATTGTTCACATTGGTTGACCATGTTGACTATGTTTGACTATTTTGCCCATGGTTTACCTTGGTTGACAATCGCTTAAGATGGTTGGTTATGGTTGTAATTGGTTAACTATAGTTGACTATGATTAATTAGGGTTGCTTTTGGTTTACCATTATTAACCATGATTGTCGATGTTTGACCATATAGACCATGGTTGACCTTAGGTTGACCATGTTTAACCTTCATTGACTATAGGTGACCATGGTAGTTCATATTAACCAGTATTGTCCATGTTTGGCCATGTTCAACCATGGTTGAACATGTTGTCCATGATTAATTATGGTTGACCATTGACCATAGTTGAGCCTATTTTACCATGATTGAACATTTCCCGTGGTTGAACTTGTTGACCATGTTGGACCATCTTTAACATGGTGGAGCTTAATTGACCATGTTGAGTTTTTTCAACCATGGTTGACTGTGATCAAAATATGGCTAACTATGGATGAACATGATTGATTAGAGTTGTCAACATTTGCTTATAAATCATCGTGGTTTACCATTGCTCACTATGATACCCATGTTGACTATGGTTGACCATGTGGACCATGGTTAAGCTTAGCGAACCATGTGGACCATGGTTAAACTAAGTGAACCATGTAAGCCATTATTGAACATGGTTTGACCATGGTTGACCATGTTTTCTACAATTGACTATGCTTGACCATGGTTGACTTAGGTTAAACATGGTTGAAAATGGTTTTGTTCATCACAATATGATGTCAATAATTGTTTGTCACATTGTCACATTGGTTTTTTGTCCAAATACAAAAACATTTGTTGTTATCACATACTAATGTCATTTGATTTTTGCCACATTGTATCCCCATTTATCGGTTATCACTTTGTGACATCATTTGTTATTTGTCACATTATGATGAAATTCGTTATTAGACGGCACATTGTCCATGGTTTGACCATGTTAACCATGGTTGAACATGAATGACCATGTTCAACCATTGTTGACCGCGTTGTGTATGGTCGATTATGTTTGACTATGGTTGGGCATGCATGAACATAATTAACCATGGGTGAGCCTATTTGAACATGGTTGAACAAGGTTTCTCATGTTTAAACTTGTTGACCATTTTTTACAATGGTTGATATCATTTGACCATGCTTAACCATGGTTAAGCTTATTCAACCATAGTTAACTATGGTCAACATACGGTTAACTAAGGGTGAACATGATTTACCAAGGTTGTCAATGTTTACTTGTCAATGAATGTGATTAACCATTGCTAACTATGATGCACATATTGTTTATGGTTAACCATGGTTGAACACAATTAATCTTAGTTAACCATGTGGAACATGGTTTGACCATGTTTGACCTTGGTTGACCATGGTTAGACAATTTGACCATGTTTACTATGGTTGACCATGGTCAACCAAAGTTGATTATGGTTGACTACAATTGACCATGTTGACCATGGTTTGCCCATGGTTCACCTTAGTTGTTTATAGTTAAATATGTTCAATATATGCTTGTAATTATTTGACTATGGTTGATTATGATTGATTAGATAGTATATGGTTGACCATGGTTAATCATTATTGAACATGCTTGACATTGTTTGACCATGGTTAACTTTGGGTTGACCATGTTTAACCTTGGTTGACCATAGGTAACCATTGTAGTCCATGTTGAGCATGGTTGTCCATGGTCTGTCCTTGTAAACCATGGTTACCAATAGTTGACCATGTTTGTACATGTTCAACCATGGTTTCCAATGGTTGACCATGTTTGGACTTGTTTAACCATGGTTGACCATGTTTGGACTTGTTTAACCATGGTTGACCATGCTATGCATGGTTGACAATGATTGGACATGCTTAATCATGGGTAAGATTGTTTGAACATGTTTGAACAAGGTTGCCCATGGTTGAACTTATTGACCATGTGTGACCATGGTTGATCTTATTTAACCATGGTTGAGCTTCCTCAACCATGGTTGACTATGGATGAACATGATTGGCTAAGGTTGTTAGCATTTACCTGTAGATGATTATGGTTGACCATGTCTGACTATGAAGTCCATGTTATCTATGGTCAAACATATTTGGCTATGGTTGATTACGATTAACCTTAGTTAACCGTGTTGGCCATGTTAACCATTATTAAACATGGTTTGACCATGTTTGAGCTTGGCTAACCATAATTAGCCATACTGGCCCTTTTAAGCATGATTGACCATGTTCTCTACGGTTAACTATGCTTGACCATAGTTGATTGTGGATAGTCGTGGTCAACCAAGCATTGATCATGGTTAATTAGTTAAGCATGCTTGACCATGAATAGTAATTTTTTTTGTCATATTGTGATGTCGATATGTTTCATATCTTTCATTACAAACTCTCTCATATGGTGTGTTGGTGAAAGAATTATTATTTTTGTGTAATAATTGCTCATTATTATTGTAACTTAGTAGCTTAGACAAGACAGAAAATGGTCAAATGCCAAAATAGGCTATGTCTTAAAGTTTAAAGGCATAAAGTAAATAGAAATTATGACCCCACCAAAAAATTTAATCATAAGCTTAAGTTCTTGGGAGTAAATATGAATCTAATCCAAGCTAAAATTAACTTGGGATCAATTCCAAGTGTTATGGAAGAAGATGTAATTCATGCTTTATGTTGGGTATGTGTTATATTCTTTCTACAACTAGCTTTAATTGTCATTACGTTACGTCATGTAGAATGGTGGGGTATCGCCCCCCCTGCATGGGGTCCTGGGCAACACCCTAGGAAAAAAAATTATGCAGACCCAATAATAGTTGGGTAGACCCAAGGATGTTAGGCGGACCCACCCATGGTTTTGTGCATGGTTTTTGCTCATGGTTTTGGGCATGATGGTTTTTTCCCATGGTACTTTGTAGATTTGGTTAAGGGGACTACGGTTATGTTGTAATCCAAAATTAATGGATTAGGGTTTATGAATGCTTTGACATGTATATAATGTATTATAACATTAAAATGAATGTAATTAAAAATCAATCTCGTTTTCCTAGTTTGAGTTCTAGGAGAAAATATATGTATATATTTTATGTTCTTACCATTTTTTATTTTTTTTTAAAGAATTTGTTTGCAGGTAATTTATGTATAGCGTTAAAACCTATACTTTACCATCACATTCTAATAAATTCATATTTTTTATTATTAAAAATGTCTTCATAATTTGTGGAAAATGTCATCTATCAAAGGGGTTCACCCTCGATAGGGCACGTGAACAATTTAGTTGACCTTCATGGTCCCATTAAATGTGATATTAAAGTAAAGTACACAAAAGGTTAACCTTAATTTATAAAATGAAATAGCATGATAGAAAATATTATTAGACAATCCACCTATTGGTATTGTGGATTTAATTGATGTACAAATAGGGACCCATAGATCATATAACTTAGCTCAAATGCCTAAGGAAGATTTCATATTCTAATGATAAGTCACGTATTAAATCTAGTTGGAATATTAAATAATGAATCTTCCATTAGAGGGATGCATGCACATTATTCTCAAAATGTTTTTTTTTTTTCTAAAATACATTATGAGGTTAATGATTGAGGAGAATAAGAAAACAACTCTAATGAATGAGAATCCAAGAAGAGGATTTGTGCTAAATCTTTTGGCATAAAATATTGTTATTCCCAAACATGGAGATAAAAATAAGGTCTCTTTTTATAATCAATTTTTATAATCAATTGTGAAAATGAATGGTATTGGGATTATGTCATAAAATCAAGAACTTTCTACCAATATAAGGATAGATTTGATGACTTGAAGGTCATGAATGGTCAAAGTGGATTACAGACATCTAGGGAAAATGCTATTATAATAGTGGCCTGTGTTAGTAATTTTATGGACGAAAATTTAAATAAAGCTCCACATTTAATGTAATTAATATGTTGGAATGGAATAAGACTTCCTCTGAGATTATTACTTTCAAATATTACTTAAGTTTCACACCTTGAAATGGTTAATGGAGACATGGTTAGGTTGGGTCTTACTCTAGCATTTCTATCCCATATTAGGATATTTACATACTTATGAGTTAGTTCAGGTCAATTTGGTCTAATGTGTCTATTAGGTAAAGTTTGTTTCTTTAGTATGCATTAGTTGCATTGTAATATGACGATCATGATATATTCTAAGCATAGAGTGATTTAATGGATTATATTCTCATGATGTTAACAACTATTCATTTGTGGCTTAACACTTGATTGGTCCATGATCTCTATTTAAAGAGCATGGAGGGTCATGGTTGGTGATTAATTGTGAGAAATATTTTATGTAAAAAAAAAAATGTTTGCATTAATATAATTGCCCCATGTCGCCACATTAACTAGAGCATGGAGTCTTCCCCTTCTAGAGGGTTTTATCTGCATAAAAATATTGGTGTTATGATCCTTCATCTAGTTGTGTGAATGGTTACTAGAGGTATTCATCCTATATGGAATACAATTTTTCCCAAACATCATATCAGATCCCATTTGAAGATATGATCCCATTATTAATTGAGATCATGAGCTTGTGTTGTCACATTTCTAATATATGTTATTTCCATGCATTCTAGCTTAAATCAACTATTTCATTACATCAAGAGCATTTTTTTTTTTAAGTTAAGAAAGTTTTTTGTTTCATACGAAATTGTGTTTGTTTTCTTGAGATACATATTCTTTCGTCATATCCACAGGTATACAACCTGAATACACCCTTCAAAAATAAAAATTACAGAGTTCATATTTCAATTTTATGTGTTATTCTCGGTTTATTACACTTTTGGATTTATTTATGCTCATTTTCCTACACTCTGTGGAATCTTGGAAAATAAAAAACAAGACAGAAAGTGTTTTCCTTTTTGTGTATGATCTATCCAATCACAACAAGTCATAAATAAAGAGAAAATTTGCATTTTCTTAGTAAGTTAACTAAGATTTAATTACATTGTTGTTGTTATTGGGGCTTCTACATTGTTGTTGTTGTTGTTGTTATTCGTTGCTTTACTATCCATACAAGCATTGTTGCTTTATATAACATGGTGCACCGTCAAAAATTTATTTTTATAAAGTAAAAATAAAAACACAGTGTGATAAATAATGCAACGCATCGATGCTTTAATAGTCGATAGCACCAATGCCCTTTACATAGTAAAATGTCCCAATGCATACCAGTAAGGAGCATCGTTATAGTTATAAATTTCAGAGAAATGCAATGCTATTTTACAATGAAGCCTCAATGCGGTAAGCTTAATAAAACACCCTAGGGTATCTTCTAAAGAACACCGCTAGGCGATTTTTAATTTCTAAAAAAATAGTGATGCTATAATAAAAACATAGCACTGATGTGGTACTTGTAAAGGACTGCCTCGGGGTGTCTCGAGAAAAAGCACCATGATATTTTTTTATTAAAAAAATGTGGTGCTTTTGGATATATCACACACCGATGTTTTTGGAGAAATGCACTGGACAAAGGTTAAATAAAAAAAAAATCTTCGATCCATAATTTTCATTTTTACAATCTATAGTGCGAGAGAGATATGAAGCGTTGATGCCACTCTTTCCACATGCAATCACCTTGACATTGGTTCTTTTATTTCTCACCATCCTTCCGTACTGTGCTCACTATTTGAGTTTTCAATTTTTTCAAACCGTCCTAAAAAGAATTCTCCATTATGTGTCCACAATGCCTCCTCGATGACAAAATGTCGAGGTAATGTTTATGTTTCTTTGTAATTTAATTTTTTAGCGGATTAGAATTCTAAATTAGGATAAATTTTCCATTGTTTTTCAAAAAAAAAAAATCACCACGCATGTGTTTGATACGTTCAACTTGCACCGATAGTTATGCACCCTATAAATTTACAAGATGCACCACAATTTGGTGTGTGAACATAACACACCTACGTTGTTGTGGTGCATTTTGTAAATGAAAATGAATTGGGAATGGTATGACAGATTGTACGTCAATTCATCATTCCCGTTGTATTTATATTTACCAAACACACTGCATGTTTAATATTTAAAAATATAGCCATAGCTCAGTGCATTCAATAACCTAAATGTTCCATACTGGTGCGAAAAGGTTATCTTTGCACATTGGTGCACAAGTTTTTTGCACCACTATCAAAAGTTAAAATTGTGAACCAACAACGGTGCATCATACTTATGTGTGCAACACTAGAGGTGTGGCTATACTTGAAAGACCGTCAGCGCAGGTGCAAGACTGCATTTTGAGCGCATCGGTGATTTTTTTTTTTATTGAAAGTTATGTCTTCACATTTATAAATACATGTTTCATTTAATAATAAAAAAATGTATTTTATGTATCAAGTTGATGTATTTTATATGTCAATCATGTAGCAGAGACATCACTAGAGGGAGCACTAGCAGAAGAAGGAGCAATAGGTGGATCCATACAATATGGTTTGGACATGGTAGGCCAAAGAGGGAGAGGGATTTACAACCTTGCTATATTACTGCAGTGACTCGAGCGCGCTTGAGGTATGTAGGCCTTATTAAGTACTATGAGGAGTGATGAGCCTCATAAATGGGTAATTATATGGGCTCATTTTACCTCCTAACCTAGTCAAATCAACCATTCTCTTAGCTTATTGTATGATTTTTTGATTCTATTTATGCTTATAGGGTGAGTTGAGTTAGTTATTATGCCATGTGGTCTAACATGTATTTAATGCAGATTATTGATGGATTTTGAGGTCAAAGTCAAGGATCTAGTGGTCAAACTGCAACAATAACTCAAAGTAGACAAAGGAGAGGACTTATAGGAGGGAATCCCCCTCATTTATTGCTCCTCACTTCGAATTCCCTTCATTCAGCTCGGAGTACAAGCAACCGAATCATGCACTAGAAGACAGTCAAGCAAGTGGAAGATGATTGATAGTTATCTCGAGTTTTGGGAGCCAAGCCTCCTTGATTTTAAGGAAGTTGCTGGTAGATTTAGATGTATAAGTAGAGAGGCCTAGGGCCTCACTAGGGTTGACTTTTTTTTGCTTGTGTAAACTCTGCTCAAATTTCGAGCTTACTATTTTATGACAGTTTTATGTAGTCTTGCTATTTTTTTATAATGAAGATGGAATCCTTTGTGAGCTAGCACTGAGTTACCTCAGAGGGCTAAAGCTCTTTGGTTAGGGCCCAATCCAAGTAGCCAAGCTTCTCTTTACTTGTATTTGTATTCTTTACTTCAGTTTGTAGATTAGTTTGCTGTTAGATGTGTTTCTCTTATGGTTAAGAATAGGTTGCTTTTGATGATTTAGTAGCTTGCTTCCATTTGTGTTTTCTATAGTAGGTTAAATAGTGATCAGAGAATATTCAAAAGGCTAGCAACAGTGCCTTGGCCTCTCTTCCTCCCTTTGGGACCATGATTTGAGGCAAAGACTCTCTTGCTGCCCCAAAAACACAGATTTTCCTCATTCCTAGGACTTCTAGTATTTGCATCCCTCTAGTAGGTTGATAGTCCAGTTTTTCTTTGCTCTAGATCTTCTTTATCATGTTCACTTCCTGATTTGCAATAGTCCTTTTGCATGCTTTCCTTTCTTACATAATTTCCCAACATTTCCTTCTATACATCATAGTTTAGGCCATTCTAATGCAAAACTTTGTTTTTCCTAAGATGCACTCATTTCATTGGTTGCTTGATTGTCTTGGTTGATTTTCAGTTTCTATGTAGAAGCTCTCTTCTAGTATTAGGCCAACTTATCAACAATCACACCCTCCATCTGATCCATGCCCTATAGGTCTCCCAAACCTCACTTCAATTCTACCCTACTTTCCTTCATTTTTCATAGAACTTCTTCTTCTCTCGTTGAGCAAAACCAATCATCTTTCTCTCTCATGGTGATTCATGGTAGACCTTAGGCACCCTAACACCTCATTCCAACCTTCATCCACCTTTTCCACCCACTCTCACACCTTCAAAACAACGAAAATTGCTCTCGGCCTCCTCCTATAGTTTCCCTGTTTTCCTCCTGTAGTTTTCCCGTGTCCTCTTGTAGGTTTTCCTGTAGGCTTTATTTTGAAGGTTGAGTGTGGGAAAAGCCTCCAGAAGGCCACCTAAGACCTCCTATGACTCATCCACACCAGCCTACATCCTCCCAAGCTCCAAAAGCACCCTCTAACGCCATTTGTTCGTTGCCACACTCACACACAATAAATTAGATGCATGTTAAATTCACATAAAAACACATAAAAATCCAAAAATACATTTTTTGCTTATTTATTTCCAGAAATAGCATGGTTTGATGTTGTTTACTTTCTTGAGTAGGTAATTTCATTTCTTTCATGGTTTTCATAGTGTTTTTGGCAAAAGTAAAATTAGCTTGTTAATTAGGGTTTACTAGGTTTTGCTTTACATTCTAGTCTTTCTCTTTTCTGCAGTTAGAATAACATCTGTAGAGTAATCTTTATTTCCTTTCATCACACATAGAGATTTTTGTGAAATCTATAGTAGTTGGCTTGAGCTCCTAGTGATCTCGCGCTGGTTGAGCAAGTGACAACTTGCGGTGAGAACTAGTACTTGTGCATATAGCACCGATGCTTCCAAGTTTGTTACGAACTACCGAGTTGATAAAATTAAAGTTGGTAGCTCATGAGTTGCAGAATTCTTGCTGCAATACTGGTGCTCACCACTTTTTGGCACCGTTGCTGGGGGAGCATTAGAGTATTTTGTGACTACTGCTTTCTTTTATTTCCTATTGCAACATTATGCTAATAGTTTATTTCGGCAAAAGTAGACTAGTCATTTATTTTCTTTCAGTTCCGCAGTTCCTTGCTTTCCTTTTCAATTCTAAAAATTTCCATTTAGCAAGTTCATTTCAGCTAGTTGCAATTTGTTTTTTTTTAATCACAATTTCAGTTTCTGTAGGTACTTTCTGTGTGGGGAAAAAGAAACAAAATCCCAACCAAAAATATTTCCTTTCATGCCTCGTAGGAGTAGAGATAACTTAGGAAAATTTTTGCCCAACGCCCCCACTGCTTCACACAGCCAACCTTCTCTCTTCTTCAGTG
>APFE031242950.1:0-23216 GCA_000404065.3 Pinus taeda
CAGGAGTCGCCGCAGGAGGCGCCGCAGGAGTCGCCGCAGGAGGGCACCGTAGGAGGCGCCGCAGGAGTTGCCACAGGAGTCACCGTAGGAGGCACCGCAGGAGTCGCCGCAAGAGGCGCTGCAGGAGGCGCTGCAGGAGGCGCCGCAGGAGGCGCCGCAGGAGTCGTTGCAGGATCATTTGATGTTTATGGATCTAGTATGAAAATTGGATGAAACGTGGCCTTTCAGATTATGTCTTGTGCTTCAATGTATCCAGTATGAAAATTGATGAAACGTGGTACCTGGAGGAGAGAAGATTGTAGGCCAGCGCCTACGTACTAGTACTTAAGCTAGTACAAAAGCAAAGGGGAATCTTTGGAGCTTTGTAGCAGGTAGCAGCCCGCGTACTAGTAAATGGATCGGCTAGTACAAGAGAAAAGGGGGTTGTAGCTCCCGTACGGGTATAAGACTGCACCAGTACAAATATTGTAACAAGATTTTCTTATTAAGAAGAAGATTGAGATGACTTGCAGCAGGTGGTTTTCTCCCGCATTGGGTTTCCACCTTATATCATGGTGTTCATGTGCGTGCCTTATGTGTGATGATCTGTTCTATGTTACTGCATCTGTTAATTGATAATATGGTTGATAATGTTCTAATGCACTCATTGAAGATCAATTAGCTTAATCATAAGAAGTTGTGGAAGTAGCATATATGAATCAGAGTTTGGAAATGCAAAGTTTTATTAATGTGATAATACTGATTCACCCCCCCTCTCAGTATTATTTCCAACAATAAACCCTATGAGTAATATTATACACTAATAATATGAACCCTTATATTAATAAAACCAAGGAATTGATATTATAAACCCAAGGGACTAATAAACCCAAAGAATTAATGCTAAATACCCAAGGGATTATAAACCCAGGAGAATAATATTAAACCTAATGGATTAATATTATAAACCCAAGGTATAGAAACCCTAAGATAAATACTATGAACCCTAAAATAAACATGGCTGCCCATTTTTTTATCATGGTTGATTTTCATTTTGACACAAATTGTGTCACAATGCAACATTGGAACATGGTGATTTTCATATTGAGATAATCTTGTCACAAAGTGACATTGGACCGTTGTTGATCATGGTTGATTTTCATATTGAGACAATATTTGTCACAATGTGACATTAGACCGTGGTTGACCATGACCCAATTATTTATAAACCTATGGAATTATTCATATTAAAATCTAATCTGATTAAAAACCCAAGGTAGTAATATGAAAACCCAAGGGATTAATATTACAAACCTAGTGGTTAATAAACCCAAGTAATTATTAATAGTATAAACCCAAGGGATTAATATTATAAACCATAGGGATTAAAACCCCAACATATTAATATTATAAACCTAAGAGATTAACAAAACCAAGGGAATTATATTAAACCCAAGGGAATAATATTACAAACTGAGAGGATTAATAAAACCAAATAATTATTAATAGTATAAACTCAAGGGATTGATATTATAAACCCTAGGGATTATTAACAAAAGCAATCAATAAACTTAAGGCATTAATATTATAAAACCTAGGGATTAAAAAGCCAATGGATTAACAAAACCAAGGGATTAATACTAAAAACCTAACCGAACAATATTAATTCCAAGGGATTAATGTTGTACCCAAGGTATATAAACCATAAGATAAATATAATAAACCCTAAAACAAACATGGTTGACCATGGTTGACGAGGTTTGATTTTGATATTGACATAAGCTTTGTCATGATGTGAAGCTGGACCATGGTTCACCATGATTGATCTTCATATTGAAATAATCTTTGTCACAATGCAATGTTCGACCATGGTTGACCCAGGGGATTATAAACCAAACAGAATAATATTAAAACGAAGGGATTAATAGTATAAACCCAATTCATATAAACCATAAGATAAATATTATAAACCCTAAAACAAACATAGCTTACCATGGTTGATTTTCACTTTGACACAATCTTTGTCACAATGCAGCATTGGACCATGGTTGACCATGATTTATTTTCATATTGAGACAATATTTGTCGCAATGCAACATTGGACCATGGTTGACCACGATTGATTTTCATATTGAGACAATCTTTGTCACAATGCGACATTGGACTATGGTTGGCCATGGTTTTATTATTTATAAACCCAAGGAATTATTCATATTAAAACTCGAATGGATTAAAAAACCGAGGGTTTAATATTGAAAACCACAACATATCATTATTACAAACATAATGTATTAATAAGCCTAAGGAATTATTAATAATATAAACCCAAAGGATTAATATTATAAGCCACAGGGATCATTAACATGAGCAATCAATAAATATAAGGGATTAATAAACCCAAGGAATTAATATTGTAAACCCTAGGGATTAAAAACCCAAGGGTTTAATGAGCCCAATGAATTAATAATATTATAAACCCAAAGCACCAATAAACCCAAGGGATTAACACTAAAAATATAAGGGAATAATATTACACCCATTGTATTAATATTGTAGACACAAGGTATATAAACCCTAAGATAAATATTATAAACCGTAGAACAAACATGGTTGAATTTTCATATTGAGACAATCTTTGTCACAATGTGATGTTGGACCATGGTTCATCTTGATTGATTTTCATATTGGGAGAATCTTTGTCATAATGTGATGTTGGACCATGGTTGACCATCATTGACCATGGTTGATTTTGATATTGAGACAATCTTTGTCACCATGCAATATTGGACCATGGTTGACCATAGATGACCATGGTTTTCACAATGTGGCAATGTACCATGAGACAATATTTGTCACAATGTGACCTTGGTTATGAATTATTATATGCCCTAGGAATATGAACCCTTCGATTAATAAACCCAATGGATTGATATTATAAACCCAAGGGAATAATATTAAACTCAAGGGATTAATATTATAAACCTAATGTATATAAACCATAAGATAAAAATGTTTTACCATTGTTTACCATGGTTGATTTTCATATTGACACAATATTTGTTAGAATGCAACGTTGGACCATGGTTGACCATGATTGATTTTCATATTGAGACAATCTTTGTCGTAATGCAACATTGGACCATGGTTGACCATGTTTAATTTTCATATTTAGAGAGTCTTTCTCAAAATTTGACGTTGGACCATGGTTGACCAAGTTTGAATAAAAAATTATTAATTTTATAAACCTAAAGGCATTGATATTATAAACCCCGGTGATTGTAAACCCAAGCGATCGATATTTTAAACTCAAGCGATTAGTAAGCCCAAGCAATTAATAAACTCTAAAAATTAATATTATAAACAATACATATCTATATACCCAACGAAATATAAAGTAAAGTGATTATATTGTTAGTAAAAGAATCAAAATTATAATCCCAATCTATTGATACTATAAATACAAGGGATGTATAAACCCAAGGGATAATTGTAATTCAATGTAACATTGTGAAAATGATTATCAAATCAATAGTGACAATAATTAATGTGGATGTCACAATGTGACATTAAAACCTTATTTTAAACCCTAATTTTGTAATGTAGAGCAAGGGCATAAAATAAATTGCAATCTAATGTAACATTGCGACAATGAATATCAGTTTAATTGCTATGTTCTAACAATGTTTGTCACAATGAAGCATTCGAATAATTTTTGTGTGATTCTAATATCATAATATGAAACTCCATTATAATGTAAGAATGTTACATTGGAAAATTTGGAATGCAATGTAGCATTCCAACCATTATTGTCATATCACTTGTCAAATTACAACAATGTTTCACACATTCCGATAATGTTTGTCATAATATAAATTCAACAACATTAAACCAAGTGATAAACAAAATTTTATAAGCTCAAACACCATAAAAACTAATATTTCGTACCATAAAATCAAACTCAATATTATGACCCTAATATAAAACACAATATTATAAACCCTAATATTAAAACCAAGATTATAAAACCTAATATTAAACCCCAATTTTCTAAAGAAACAACACAACTTTCAATAAATTTCAATGTAATATAAATCACCAAGTTGTTGGCATAACTCTTTAATAGTTGTAGGTGCATTTTCATGGACACTCAATGTTTAAAATATCAGAGTAGATGTAAACCATACTCATTCATCACAACATTAGAAATACATGGATACAACCAAGTAGAAATACATGGTTAAATTGGATGTGAACATTGTGTTCTAGTGAAGATAGCCTTCAAGTTTTGTCAATGTAGTTATGGATATTCTGTTAGCCATCATAGTAATGTTTGAGGCCATTGACAATCACTGGATATGGAAAGTTATCTAGATTCTCAGTAAATTGTTTTGATGTTAATGGTTAGCATAATAATTGACTCACAACTTGATGCATTTTCCCTTATACTCTTGCAAGGTATATGAAAAGTTTTAGGATGTTGGAATATGTTTGTCATGTCAGAAACATGTAATGTATTATTAGAGTAGGTAATGACTGCTTAATAATAATTGGGAGTAAAGAGAAGTAACATGGAATAGTTGCTAAGTAGTGGCAAGGAATAAATGCACATTACATGTAAAATTGGAAAATCATAAATGATCTATAGTTTTCTTATGCTTATTTATTTAGTATTAGGGTTGAAGGAAAACAATATATAGGTTTTAACTTACTTTTATGACCAAAATTTCTTCTAAATCCTTATGTTCTTATTAAGTAGTGTCATCGAAAAAAATAATATATTGTAATCATTTACTTACTAACTAATAGATTAAGTGTATTTAGAGAAAAGAGAATGTAAAATATATTGTAACCATTTAATTACTAAATAGTAAATTAAGTGTATTTTAGAACAAAGTATTCCCCAAAATAATTGTGTAATCATTTACTATTTAGTTCTTTTGGTTTCTACTTATCATTTACAACTATCTATTTAAACTTTAACTTGCATTATTTTCTCATTGATCAGTGTCAGAAGCATGCGCTATTTTTCTTTCATTATTCAACATAATGCTATGAATTAACTCATAATATATATATATATATATATATATTATATATAATATTATTATATATATATATATATATACATATACTATAATAATATATATAATATATATATATTATATTATACTATAACTATATATATATATATTAATATTATATATTATGTATACATATACTATATATATTATATATGATATATATTATTAATATATATATATACATATACAATACATATATACATATACCTATATACGTATTATCCGTATATATATATATATATATATATATATATATATATATATATATTTAGCGACCTCCATTATTTGGTGGTATGTTATGAATGTTTATTGTCAAGCCAACTTAATATGTCAAGTCGCCAATTGCACATGTCTTTGGTTATTGGTTGGGAAATCTTTTTCAATAGATTCCATACCAAACTGAACACTTTTCTCTAGGACTAACACCTCTTCTCCATGCATGCCTAATTTTCTCTTTCTATAGGCCCTACACTTGTCCTCCCATCTTAACACGAAAGAAAAATGTTGTCCAAATTATTCATTGTCATAGTGTGCCTAAGCATACCAATAAAAAGTCAAAAAAAACTATTGTTAAGAATATACACCATAATAGTTTTAATAGAAGAGATGTAAGGCATTAATATCTCACTATGGATAACAAAATGAAACCGTCAAGTAAATAGGTAAATTACGAAGAAATGTGATAATCAATCCTCTAAAGATAACCAGCAAGCTAACATTGCATTTTATGTAATTCTATATTTTTTTTACTTTAGTTCATTTTATTTTATGGATTTTTTAATATATTATAAGACTGGTTGGTATTTCAGAGTTAAATAACATGTATGTTTTCTTAAGGCTATCTTCATTATCGTAGTTAGAGTTTTAAATATCAGTGCTTCATGTCTTACAATTATTTTTTTATTTTTTTAACAAACCCATCCAATGGTAATTATATATTTTCAATTCTCTTGAACTTGAATGAAGATAGATCTACTATATGGACTAAGAAAATAACATTTCCTTTTTCTTTGTATTTCAAATAATAACAAAGTGAAATTAAACTAATTAGGATAGTGATTTTTTAGGATAATGGAAAAAATGGAATTCATATGTGTTAGGGTTTTGACTATCTGCTTCACGGGTGTTGGCTCGGACACCATGAACAACTCTTCAGTTGGTCCCCAAGATGACCTTGGGAATGAGGCTTCCAGTGTTTGTTGTACTTACATACTTGGTCAAGGTTATGTCATGCTCCCTCATGTGAATTTTTGATTAGGTCTGTGGCATTTTATTTTGATGGAGTCTACTAAGGAAGTGGAGTTCAACCTTGTAGTTGCCTTCAACTATGGGGCTTATCAAAAGATTGAATCTTGTAACAAAAATGGTGCTCTGAGCCCTACAACTAGCATTGATGGTTCTCTCTCTCTGATGGACTACAAAAAATGAATATTATGGCCCAGAAAATCATGGGTATTTTATTTCCCTTATTTCTGTACTTGTTATATATATTTTATCTATAGGAAAAAAAATTGGGGTGGTTTTCGGTAGTTGTATTGCTTGGAATGATGCAGCGACTGGAGCCATTTTGTGTGGCTTAGTAACATTTTGTGGTCTCTATGTCAGAAATTTTTTTTGGGGTTACTTTATATGAACACATGCACCCATCAATGTGGCTATTATGTTATTCCTACCTCTAGGATTTTAAACTCTGGTCCACTACCCCATGGAGCTTCACATTTTCTTGAGATAGTGAGGACAAAGAATGAAAATTTTCATATTTTTAGTAAAACTTTTATTGGGAAATCCCTATAATTTTGGATATTAAACACAAATTTTGTCTCGTCACTAAAGGAGTCTATTAAGTTGAAAGGGGGAATACCCATGTGATTTCAATGTTTTCAATTTGCTAGAAAGGTCCTATAAGACTTTGTTGTTAGGTCCCTATAATATAGTGTCGCCCCCATTGTTGGAAAGAATACTGAGAGGGGTGGTGAATTAGTATTATTAAGTCAATAATATTTCATTTCAAAATCTGATTCATATACGCTACTTCAGTTAATGAAACTTGTGTATATACGCAACTGTATTTAAGGAAACTAGCGTATACCCTACAAACATATAATTTAGTTAATGCATCATATGTTGATCTTTAATCTATGCATCATAACCATATAAACAGTAACCAGGTGTAGTAAAAATAGAGTAGAAAACCACACACAAGAACACAAGATATAAGGTGGAAATCGATGTGGGTGAAAACCACCTGCTGTAATCGTCTCTATCTTCTTTTAATAAGAAACTTCATTTTACAATATTTTTGTACTGGTGCAATCTTATACCAGTACGCAGGCTTCAAATTGCAAAAGGCTACAACCTTCTCTCGTTCTCTAGCTTCTCCTGGAAGGGAGCTACAACCCCCTAGCTCTTGTACTAGTTGATGTGTTTACTAGTACGTAGGTGCTGACCTACAGAAGGCTACAACCTTCTCTTTTCTTCCAGCGACCATGCTTCATAAATTTTCAGATAAGATCCATCAACATCATCAATCAAACATCAAATATATCTGCATGAATCAATATCCTTTGCACCAACCAAAACTGAATCACTTCTCGGAATGCTATAACTAGAATATAGTAACAGTAACCAGAACCCAAGCTAGAACCCATAACACTGTAACGACCAATAGATGTAGCTAAAGCATATTTTATTAGGTATACGCTACTTCAATATGTTGAACCTGTGTACATACATTGTTTTCCCAAGGTGATCCTATGTATACGCTATTTGGATATGCAAAATCAGCGTGTATATGCGCATTTGCTAAAGTGAACCTGCGTATAGATATATAAATGATCATTTCAACTTTACAACAATTTCAGACATCAGTTATACCCAGATCATCATATTTACATATTACAACATACGCCACTTATTCATATAAAAGATCAAAACCACACAAAGATACTTCTCTTCAAGCCTTAATATCTTTACCCATCAATAGAACTTATCCTTCATCAAGCGCTCAAGTTCATCCTTGATTCAGATCCAACAGTTCACATAACCGAATAACCTGTATTCTAGATCTTACACTTCATTAGATATTCAATTCATGAGTGCCTTTGCCTAATGATATTCTCATCCTTTTATAGTCTTAGGCCTTAATACCATGGTTCAAAACCACTGAGAATCAATACCTTAGACCAAATAACTAGGGTCAACACTTCTGACACGATACCTTGGACCATTACCATGGATCAAAATACCATGGAAAAAATACCACAGACAAAAACTAAGTTTTCCAACATGTACGCACCTTTCCTTGCATGAAAGTGCATGTATACACCGTGTGAGCCTTTTGTTTTATGAACTTGCATCTACACGTGACTTGGACAATGGGGAACCTGCGTATACCTCTCTTTCTTCATTCTATGATCCTAAATTGTGATTTGTCATCTATGTGAGTTGCCATCAAGGAAAATACCTATGTCATAGTGCCAAATCTGAATCATAATGCCAACAATCTCCCCCTTTGTACTTGATGGCAACCCCAGGTCACTCTCCCCGTTTGTCATCAAGGTCAAAGGGTTATGCTCCCCCTGAGTACATGCTAAATTCTCTCATATGTTAAAGTGTGCTATCCATGCTCCCCCTGAATATAGGAAAGGTCTACAAAAAGATGAATTTATACATACATCATAAATGACCTTCCTATCACCAATGACTCATGCATACATCCATCTCCCAACCATGTGGGGATATACTAATTTTGACTCATCCACCCAAGAAAGTGGGTACATGTCAATTGTTTATACATCACAAAACAAGAACATTACATCATCCATCCCATGCATAGTGGGGAAACAAAATAGATCGTTTCATGACCTTGATCTTAAAAGTTATACATGACATAGAGACCAAAATATCTGAAACAAGACTATGATAGTTATCAACAACTATCATCAACAACATCTGTTAAACATCACCAGCAACCATGATCTCCCCTTGAACCTATTCCTCCTGAATCAAAAGCAACTAAGAATTTGTACCAAGACCTTCTAAGATAATGCCAACAATGCATTACTATAAGTATATGCTCCCCCTAAACATGTACCAAATGATCATTGTCAGACCATATTAGACTCCTTTCATCCACAATTTTTCTTCAACCCATCATATGTGCGCCTGTATCCATAGCAACTGGCGTATGTACACAGATACGCTTCATGAAACTCGCATACAACCATTTTTCTCTGAAATACATAAGTTTCAACAACATGATGATGTGTCAACTACTCCCAGCTTTTGTTTGAGATATTCAAATGTCTCTCTAGGAAGTGGTTTGGTGAATATATCAGCAACCTTTTCTTTGGAGGTAACATACTCCAATTTGACCTTTTGTTCAAGCACTTGTTCATGTAAAAAATGATATTTGATGGGTATGTGCTTGGTCTTGGAATGCGTGACTCGATTCTTTGAAATATTGATTTCACTTGTATTATCATATAGAATGGTTATGGGTGGAGTACATGTGATCTGAATGTCTTGCAGTGTTTGCATCATCCAAAGGAGTTGTGTGCAACAAGATGCAACAACCACATATTTTGCCTCAGTTGTAAATAATGCAATTGAACTTTGTTTCTTGTTGAACCAAGACACTAATCTGGAAACCATATAGAATGCACTACCACTAGTACTTTTTCCATCATCCATGCTACCTGCCCAATCTGCATCTGTATATGCATGAAGTGTAAGATCTGTATCCTTAGGATACCATAAACCAAAATCCTAAGTTCCTTGAAGATATTTGAAGATCTTTTTGACTGCTTGAATGTGTGACTCCTTTGGATTTGCTTTGAATCTTCCAACTATTCCCACTACATGCATGATGTCTGGTTTTGTACCTGTTACATAAAGTAAACTACCAATCATGGATCTGTAGATTGGTTGATGTACTGTAGCTAATTCATCATTTGAGTTGAGTCTGCATCGTGTTACCATGGGGGTTCATACTAGTTTGAATTCTTCCATGCTGTATCTTTTCAATATCTGGTTGAGATACTTGGTTTGTAATAGAAAAATACCATATTTATTTTGTTGAACTTGTAGGCCAAGAAAATATTTGAGCTCACCAAGAAAGGACATTTCAAATTCTTGTTGCATCACCAAAGCAAAGTTTTGACTCATGGCTTCTTCATTTCTACCAAAAATGATATCATCAACATATGCTACAAGTATGAGCAATTTATCATTATCAATCTTTGTATATAGATTGATATCAACTGATCCTTTTGAGAACCCTTTTTGATGGAGGTATTTGTCAAGACAGTAATACCAAGCTCTTGGAGCTTGTTTTATACCATATAGATATTTTATGAGCCTGGATACAAGTTTTGGATTATTTTCAAGGATGAACCCATCTGGTTGCTCAATATATACTTCTTCTTCTAAGTCTTCATTAAGAAAGGCAAATTTTAAATCCATTTGGTATACTTTGAATTTATAAAAGCTAGAAAGAGCAAGGAACATTCTTATGGCTTCAAGTATAGCAACATGTGCAAAAGTTTCTTCAAAGTCTATACCTTCTTGTTGAGAATATCCTTTACGAACAAGTTTGGCCTTGTTTCTGATGACTTCACCATTTTCATTTAGCTTGTTTTTGAATATCCATTTGGTTCCTATGATATCCTTATCATGTGGTCTAGGAAGTAATTCCCAAGTATGATTCTTTTCAATTTGCTCAGGTTCTTCATTCATGGCCTTGACCCAACATTCATCTTTGCATGCTTCATTTACATTTTGAGGTTCAATGGATGAAAGAAATGCTAGATAGCTTGAAGCTTCTGTAATAGTTATTCTTGTCTGCACACCTGCCTCTTTCTGTCCCAAAATTTGAGTCTCTGCATTATTTTTCCTGAAAATATCTAGATGGAGTCTTTTCTTCTTCCGTCGTTTGTTCTTCTGGTGCTTCATTGGTTTCTTCTTCTTAAGAATTAGTCTGATTTGATGTGGAAGGATAATCCTCATCTTCTCCACAATCTTCGGTTTTTACCTGCTTTGGATTTTTTCCTGCTTCATCAACCATAAAATCAATACTTCAATAATTTTCCCAAGTCTTTTATTATAACACTTATATCCTTTACTTCGGGAAGAGTAACCACGGAGAATGCCTTCATCTGCTCTAGGTTTAAACTTGTTAAGTTTTTCATCCATCCTTTTGATGTAACAATTACCTCAAAAAACTTTGAAGTATTTTATAGTAAAAGTCTTACCATACCAAAGTTCATGTGGAGTTTGATTGTTGTTTACCTGAACGTTTGCTTTGTTGGGGATAGTGACGGAAGCAAATGTAGCTTCGCCCCAGAAGGTTGTAGGAGTTCCCGAATCATCTAGCATGGCACGAGCCATTTGTTGAATAGTTCTGTTCATTATTTCTACCACTCCCTTTTGCTGAGGAGTCCTTACAGTGGCGAATTCTGTTTTTATTCCATGTTCTTCACAAAAGTAGAAGAATTCATTGAAGGTAAATTCCCCTCCTCGATCAGATCTGAGGCATTTGATTTTATGATCTAATTCATTTTCAACCAAGGCTTTGAAGGCTTTGAAATTTTCAAATGCTTCATCTTTATGGTCTAGAAATCCTATCCAACACATTCTGGAAAAATCGTCAATGAATAATGTAAAATATTCCTCTCCACGAGGTGAATTTTTCCTTGATCGACCACATAAATCAGTATGAACAAGTTCAAGAGGCTTACTAGTTGATCCTTCCTTCTCAGGGAAACGTGATCCGGTTTGCTTACCAAATTGACATGATTTTCATATTGTATTTTCTGGAATGTTGATATCAGGAAGATCACGAACAACATGGTATTTGCATGCTTTCCTTATTTGAGGGAAGCTTAAATGCCCCAATCTTCAGTGCCATAGCCAATGTTCATCATTTTTTCTTAGATAGCACTGTTGTTGTCCTTCCTTGAGTATGTATAAGTTATTTGGAGTTCTATTACCTTTGATCACAGTTTCTCCTGTATCAAGCTCATGAAAAACACATCCATTTGATCGAAATCCTACTTCATTTCCTTGATCACACATTTGACTAACACTCAATAGGTTATGCTTTAGACCATCAACATACATAAAATTCCCAGCTTTAATCTTTTCTTTTAAGAGAACAAACCCTTTACCTTTTATGACAGTAGGAGTTTCATTTCCAAATGAGACCTTCTTTTCCTTTTCTAAGGCATTGTATGATTGAATTTTTTCTTTATCACCTGTCATGTGTTTCGATCCATTGTCGATGTACCACTGATTTTCTTGTCCTTCTGCATACAATTCTATACCACATATTTCTATTTGTGGTTCTTTCTTTCTCCATATTTTGGGACACAATCAAGTTTGCTCCTTCTGAGATGTTTGCCGAAATTTACTCCTACATTTAGAATGTTCATGACTAAATTTGTTGTAGATAGAGCATCCTATTTCATTTTCAAGAATTGAAAAGTTATTGTAGGTCCTTTTCATGATCCCTGTCACATTCCTTTGATTTTGTGCTTCTCTATTCATGATGTTCTTGTAAGCAACACATTGAGCAGCTTTGTGTCCAATGTTATGACATGAAAAACATTGGCCATTAAAGAAGTTCCTGCGATTATCGAATATACTACCTTGGTGATTGTAGTTTTCATTGACATTCATTCTTGAAGTAGATTCAGTATGATTTACCTAAGGTTGGCTGTAGCTTTTGTTCAACCTTGAAGTAGATTGAACCTTATTTTCTTGGTGATCTCCTTTATGCCTTTGTTGACGATTTCCAAACGGTTAACTGCTCTTTGTTGCATCAAGATAGCTTTTGGTGGAGGTTGACGGCTTTTAAGCTTCATTATATCCAAGACCTTTCTTTATCAGGGGAGAATGCTGCACTTTGATAATTTCATCTAACATTTCTGATACTTTAGCAAATCTGAGATTGAGAGCTTTTGTTTTCTCAATATCTTTCCTTAGACCCATAATTTCACATTCTAGTTTTTCATTTTGTTTTTCTCTTTCAGCGAGTTGGAATGTCGGAGTATCTGTAATCATATTCTTTTCTTCTAAACAGATTTTGAGTTTAGATATTTCTTCATAAATATTACCTTCATCTAAAGCATCCAAGAAACCATCATCTTCAAAAGCCATCAGAAGTCTATAGTCATTATTATCTTCATCATTATTTGATAAACCATCGCTATCTTCATGCACATAGTAGCTCTTCTTACTTACACTTTGTTTCCTATTCTATTTTGTTGATTCCTTACCTTTATCAAGATTATGAGGACATTTGGCAGCATAGTGACTGACTCTTCCACAAGCAAAACATTTGAAAGGTAGTTTACCTCTGAATCTTCCAGAACCCCATTGAAGATTCTTGACAAAGATTGCTTCTTCCTCTTCTTCTGGAACATGTCCTGATTCATTGATTTCTTCTCTTCCTAAAGCTTTGAATGTGACTTCTCTCATGTCTGATGGACCTCCTTTTCTCATTTCGAAAGTAGTTAAGATTTTGTGCAGTTGTGTCATAGTGATACTCTAAAGATCCTACTTTTCTTCTATGGCAAAAACTTTTGATTCAAACTTAGTAGACAAGGATCTTAAAACCTTTTCAACTAAAGAAACTTCTTTTATCTCTTCACACAAGTTCTTCATGCCATTAACAATATCATCTATACATAAGAAGTAATTAGCTATACTTTCATCATTGTGCATTTTGAGAGTTTCATATTAAATTATAAGAGATTGCAATTTTGCACATTTTACTTGATCATCTCCTTCATAACTTAGAATGATTTTGTCCCATATTTCTTTGGCAGTCTTGAGCTACACAACTTGGACAAATTTTGATTGTGACAGACTCCCCAACAATGTATTGAAAGCCTTGGCATTGGTTTCATATTGCTTTTTACCTGCCGTATCTGTAGGAATTGTTGATGGAAATGTATATCCTCCTTCTATGATTTCTCAAACATCTGTTCCAAGGGATCAAAGATAGGTTTTAGTTCTTACCTTCCAATAGACGAAGTTTTTCCCATAAAATATTGATGTTCTAATGGATCCCTCTCTTTCATAGTTACTCATGATGATAGATATTCCTTCAACTGATCAAGCTTCTTCTGAAGGACTTGCTATGATTCCAATTGTTGAAAATGATACTGAGAGGGGGGTGAATCAGTACTATTAACTCAATAATATTTCATTTCACAATCTTATTCATATATGATACTTTAGTTAATGAAACTTGCATATATACACAACTATATTTAAGGAAACTAGCGTATACCCTGCAAACTTATAATTTAGTTAATTCATCATATGTTGATCTTTAATCTGTGCATCAGAACCATATAAACAGTAACTAGGTGTAGTAAAAAGTGAGCAGAAAATCACACACAAGACCACAAGATATAAGGTGGAAACCCAATGTGGGTGAAAACCACCTGCTACAATCGTCTCTATCTTCTGTTAATAAGAAACTTCTTTTTACAATTTTTCTGTATTGGTGCAGTCTTATACCAGTACACAGACTTCAACCTGCAGAAGGATACAACCTTCTCTTTTCTTCCACGGACCACGTTTCATAAATTTTTCGACTGGATACATCAACATCATCAACCAAACATCAAATATATTTGCATCATTCAATCTCCTTTGCACCAACAAAAACTGAATCACTTCTCAAAATGCTGTAACCAGAATACAATAACAGTAACCAGAACCCAAGTTAGAACCTAGAACACTGCAATAGCCAACAAAAGTAGCTAAAGCATATTTTATTAGGTATACGCTACTTCAATATGTCGAACCTAAGTACATATGTTGTTTTCCCAAGGCGATCCTGCATATACGTTATTTGGATATGCAGAAGTAGCGTGTATACATACCTTTGCTAAAGTGAACCTGCGTACATATCTGTAAATGATGATTTAAAGCTTACAACAATTTCAGACATCAGTTATCCCAGATCATCATTTTTACAGATTACAACATGCACCAGTTATTCAGATAAAAGATCCAAACCACAAAAAGATACTTCTCTTCAAGCCTTAAGAACTTGACCCATCAATAGAACTTATCCTTCATCAAGCACTCAGGTTCATCCTTGATTTAGATCCAGCAGTGCACCATAACCCAATAACCTGTACTCTAGATCGTGCTCGTCATTAGATATTCAATTCATGAGTGCCTTTGCCTAATGATATTCTCCTCCTTTTATAGTCTTAGGCCTTACTCAATGTTATAGACATATTTGGACACTGCAACCCCAATCTCATATGTTCATAAACCAAGGGCTTCTAAGCCCCTAAAAGTGTTGTTTCACACCCTAAAGGAACAAGGTTAGCTGATTACATCATCTCCTAGAAGTTCTCCCTGAAAAACTGCTCAGAACAGGTCAAAACTGGACCATCTCACCTACTCCATGGTTAGGGTGTGATGCATCTCACCTATTGCATAAGGGGGTGTGATGCATACTGAAAAGCCGTTATATAGGTTATGATGGGTGAGAGTAGACAAATGGTAGAGGCAGTTTTCTAGGTGGAAACCTAGAGAATCTTCTAGAAACTGCTCATTTGACACTTGCCTCTCTGAATTCACCCAAGGATGAGTACGAGATCATGAAATCTCCAACTGGAATGAAGAACTATCAGAGAAATGACACTAATCAAAATCCGAGAAGCTGACTCACCCCCCTTGCAAATATCTATATATGGATCCCTCATCCTAGAGATCCGCGGGCTGAAAGTTTGTATTTTGTAAGGAAGTGTTGTTGGTTTCTCTGTGAAACATCATAGTGTGGGGTGATCTAGCTTTCCATGAGGTGAAGAGGGATTTCATGCTGGGAGGATGGTGTTGGGTCATACCAATGGGTTGTAATCCTCTCTTCTACTACTTCTATCAATAAAGCTATCTAAGTTTTCCTCCATATTCTTGTATATTTCTGAATCTTGTATTGGTATATGCATTTGTATGGTTAATATATATCTGATCCTATATTGTTTATGGTTATAGATATCTATGCTTTGATGGTATTATGCTGCTTTGACTCTACAAGTGTTCTTTGAAATGGGACAAGGAAGGAGTGGCGAAGCTCTATCAAACTTGGAGGGAAGAAACAAGCAAGGAGCCAAGCGAAAGACTAAGGTTGGTACTCTCTGCTTCTCTCTCATCTATCTCTCATAAAGGAAAGCACAAGTAACTTTAGTTTTTTTTGTTTCTAAGATAGCTACCTATCTTAGTGGGACTAGTAGCTCTGAATGGACACCAATTTTCCCGATAACAAAATGGTGACTCCGCTGGGGATCGAACCCAGAAATAACGAGCAACAAATCAACTTGTTGCAATATCTTCTCGATGCCTGGGATCCTACCAACCAAGCATTCCAGATTAGAGGTAAATCCATCCCTTTAACTATTGAGGATGTCTACTTTTTGATCAGTTTGTTGAGGCGTGGTGCCCCTCTCTCACTGTCAGGTTCCACCTATGGGGGCGAATCCATGAGGGATTATATTCACCAATACTGTAGAGATGGATCTCAGCTGAGCAGGGACAACAAGATCAGTATTAGAGACGTTACTGATCAGTCCTTGAGGACTATCTTATTCACCTTTGCTAGATTGATTGGCAGCGCAACTCTTCAGGTGGATGGACTTGGATTAATCGAATTGTCATCTTTTGATTTGAAAGTGTCACTTTCAGTCAAACAAAAGAGTGTCGTAAAGTCTTTCTCTTTTTCATAGTTGACTACACTTTTGCCATTGTATTTTATTTGAATTAATAGTATTTCAAGTTTCGAAAGAAATTTTAAATTCGAAATCGCAAAGTGTCGTCTTACTCTTCCTTTCATTTTTTGAAAAGAAAATTGCTAGTACTATTGCTTTGAAAGAAAAAGAGTTCAGATCTGTATTTAGCATTCTTTTTTTCATTCACACATTAAGAAAGTGGAAAACAATAAAATGCATGTGCATTTGCATTTATACTGCATGCGGAAATGGATTTAGGACAATGCATCTTAGTGTGTGCTCTCTGCTCTATGTTGAAAGGATTTTACTTCTCTTTCCTTAGTAGCTAGGATTTTCATTGCAAAAAGAAAGTAAATGACTGTTTATCATCTTATATTGCATATCTAGGAATTGTATATCTACATCACGTGGTGAACCTTAAAGGAAAACTTCTTAAGAAAGATCAACTATAAAATAAATTTCAATGAACATAAAAACACTTTGGAACCTAACGCACAACATCTAGAAGTCTAGGCTAGAGACATATTCTGATTTCATAAAGCCTGGTAACTATCATTTTCATCATAGGTTGGGTGATTCCTCCTCTTTGATACGAAAAGTGTCAACACAGACTTGTGCTCCCACATACGGTCGAGTATATATTGGGAGGCCACAATAGGCTATATCCTTTATCCTTAGGAAGCCGTGTCTGCCGCCCTATCGATCACAATGCACTAAACACAACATTTAGAAAGATTGAGTGTCGTACCTTAACAAGTATTCTGCAGTTTTGTGATTGGTTTGGTAATCCCCCTGTCTAGATTTCCAAAGTAGTCACTTTCGTTCCTTTTCAGACTCCTTAAAAGAAAAGGTCCATCTGAGCACTTGTCACTTCAGGCTCATTAAAAATCGTAGGTGACTAGAGTCATCTTTAGCCTTTTCTCGACTCTTAAAAATTGAAAAAGAAAGTTGTGTCAAAGCGTCATAAAATTCATTTAATTCGGAATCACATTTTCCCCTTTTTATTTTGAGTTGATTAAGTAATCCACAATCGTGGAAGAAAGTCAATCAAAACCCCATCATTCGTGGAGACTAATGAGTAAACCATCTTTGACTCCAGAAACAAAACCATTCAGGGCCAAGCAATCTCATTTAACTGGGTCAAAATCTCCTAGTTTATTTGAAACTTGTGTTTCAACATCCTTAGAGACTCTAGTTACTCCAATTGTTTCTGGTATCCCTGCCTCTACAAAAGAAGTTCCGCAGTTACAAGAGGACATTAGAATTGATCCTAGTGTAATGGTAAACACTTCTATTCCTGAACCAGCTCCATCTAGGGCTGATTTGGAAGGTGTCACCCCTCCAACATCTATTGTTGCAGAGTCTATACCTTCTTCGGCACCAGAAATATTTTACGAACCTGACAATCTACCTCTTCCACCTGGACCGATTGCTACAGAAGAGATTGTGGAGGATCTTCCATCCAATACCTTGTTACATTTTGGAACTGGGATCCACCTATATCCTTCTACTACAGAAGTTAGTCATGCTTCATCGCAAGTTCTTATAGAATCGCTAGGAAATATTTTGGATAGACCCGATATGTCTGAACAACCATTGAAATTGAGGACAGTGCCATCCAATACAACAGTAGTAGAACCTCCTATTGCCACTCCAACAATTTTCGCTGGTGCACCATCTGTCCCAACTAGTTCTCAGCCACTAGATGGAGTCCACTCAGGGACTGTTTTGAGAGTATGGTATGTTCCTATTTGTTCATCCAAAATCTTATCTAGAATCTCTTATGTTGAGTCTCAGCAAATTGATCCTTCGCAACAGTATCAATTTGGGAAGTCTAGTCTCCAAAGGATAATTTTACCTTTGAACACTAGATTGCCACCATATCAGGGGCATTATGCCTTTTCATTGTTCTCTTCGGGAGAACAACCATATGAGAGTTCACAATAGAATTCGGGTCAGGCTAGAATCACATCCAATGGTTGGGTACCAATACTGCCTCAATAGCCAAGAGTTGTATATTGTATACAACCAAATCAACCTGTGTCGAATATTCCCACTACACCGGCTATTGTGACGGTGTTGCAAGTACAAGCACTACCCATTGTATGTCAACCTCCAAACTCTCAGGTCATAATACAACAGCCTCTCGTCTCCGTGACTCAATCACAACCACTGAGTAGTGGATCCTTAACTAAAGCGACTCAGGCTCGTACGGGTATTATAACCCCTCATCTTGGTCAAACATCTAGTATGGGACAACAGCAAATGGTTTCATAGCCATGGCTGATGCAATATCAACAACCGCAATTCCATCAAGCTTACTGAGGACCTGAGAAACAAAGCTTTGTAGAAAATGGGCAACCATATATTAAAAACGGTTACCAACAATCATATTACAATGGTTATGCCCATCGACCTTATCAAAGTTATCAGCATCAAATACATTATGCTGGTATTCAAAGACCCACGGTTCAGGTTATCCCATCTTATTCTGGGTATGCTTCACCAAACCTGAATCAACAGTTGCCTTTCATAGCAACTTTAGAATTACCAGATTTGAATTAGCTAACAAATGATCAAATTGCTTACTCCCCTTGTGGCCAACAATTCCTCATAAACTTCTGTCAGATATTCCTAAATTCAATGGAAATCCGGCTGAAGATCCATCAAATCATGTGATGACCTTTCATCTGTGGTGTTCGTCCAACACTCTCAATGATGACTCGATTAGGCTTCACCTCTTTCACCGAACGTTAACTGGTCCCGAAACAAAATGGTACATCGAATTGCCTAGAGCTTCATTTGATAACTTCAGCGCCCTCGCCACCACCTTTTCAACCCATTTTTAGTTACCCATAAGGTACGAAACAAGAACAGAGCTTCTTACCAATTTTAAGCAGACAACAACCACTCACATATCTGATCATATTCATGAGTGGTGGCGTCATCATCGAATGGTAAAGACATATGTTCCTGATCAGTTGTTAGCTGAATGGTTTATTAAGTCAATGTTACCCTCTATTACAGAAGATGTGGCCAAGGGAGGTCCAGTTGTCACTGAAGAGTAAGTCATTGCTTGTGTGCAATATCTAGACTTGATCTATACTTATTTTGGCATGCTCTGTGACAAAATTCCTGATGCTCCTAGACCAGAGTTTTCCATTGCTCCTCCTCATAAATCAAACAAAGACTCTCATGCCGACGATGGCGTGATAGGTACGACCAGCACGAAAATAGCAAAGGATACATCTAAGAAAGCCCATACAGTTTCTAGTCAAAATGCAAATGAAGAACTTCTTGCCTCGGAGGTTAATGCCATGTCGACTGACAAAGGCAAAGAACCGAAGCAACCAAGGGGCAAGAAGAAAGGGAAAAGCAAAAGGAATAAAAAAATGATTCGTTTCCTGAAACATCTTCTACAAACCCTTCTGGGAAAAAGAAACCTCCTGGGCCATGTCTCATATGTGGTGAAGACCATTGAACGATAGAATTTCCGCATAAAGCTGAGATTAAGAAGTTCCTTAAGAGTTCAAAAACCTCAGCAGTATTGACCGACCTGTTTCCAACACTAGAAACAAATATGGTTGCTAGCGACAATGCTTCCCCATCCCAAGTACTTATGTTGTCCATTTCAAAACAAAATGGTGCTTTGATATTGACAAGGAATAAATATTAGGGGAATCCAAAGCTATCAAACAACAAGACTACTAATCAACCTAGTAGTTTGACAACAACTTCGACTAAATTTGTGCCACCCATCACTCCTGAGCTAACGGTAAAGCTGCCAAATGGAGTAGTACACAAATCAACATTTAATCCTCATGTCAAAGCAGCACAGAATTATAATATAGTGGAGGATCTCATCCAATTGCCATCCGCTATGGAGACACTTGAAGTACTGCAAAATTGCCCCTCCCAAAAGTAGGCTCTATTATTAGCAATAGGTGGGATTGACCCAGCAGATTCCAATCTTGTGGCCTTTAATCATAAAGGATATGAACCCCAGTTACCAGCTCAACTCGCTTTCCTCATTCAAGTGAAAGCCCTCAACAAAATTGTTCATTGAACAATTATTGATGAGGGGGCATCTACATACATTATGTGAATGAGTTGCTAGAAAACATTAGGCTCACCACCCTTGTCACGATCGTCGCCAACATTAAAATCATTCTATGGATGGACATACACCCCGTACAAGATTTTAAGTAACTTGCAAGTTGAACTGGGGGTAAAACATAGAAATTGATGTCGAAGTTATCGATGGAAACCTCGATTACAATATCCTACTGGGAAGGCCCTGGATTTATGTTATGGCTACATTTGTGTCAACATACTTTAGAAATATTGCATTTCCTTTTCAAGGAGGAATTACAATTTTTTACCAATAGACCTTTCTCCCCAATAGTTCACAAGTTACGTGAAGCATCCTGATGATCCATGGAAGCTCTCAATTGCTTCAAAATATCAAAGTAGGCCTCCTAAAAGACCCTACATTGATGGGTGCTTTTGCTCTACTGCCTTCGAGTAATTTGGTGGAAGTAGCCATGGTGGAGACCTGCAGTATGGTATCTTCTATATCTACAAAGATTCAGAAGATTTCCAAACATGATGTTAGCATGGATCATCACTAGGTATTGCCTCCAAGCCCAATAGAAATAATGTAGCAACCAATTTTCTTGGCCTGGGCGGCAAACCCAAATCAACGCTCATTAAGTGTTTGGATAGATAGGTGTAAAGAACCTCTTCAAATCCTTGGTTGCATGTACATTCAACGGACAAAGGAATTGTTCAGTCAATGATGATAGGAGAGGCACCATGGGAAGATTACCACCATCGTTCCCATCTTCCGGATTACCATGAAGATTGTTCCATGACCTTAATCATCCTTCAGTATTTGATTTTCTATCAAATACTGTAAATACGATGGATTCTGAGTGAAATATGTCCAATATTGAAACTATCACCATAAATATCTCAACCAAAATAGATGTTTTAGAGAATATTCATGTCGGCAAATCTTGTTCTTCTTCAGAATTGGAAATATATTGTGCTCTCTTTCACGAGTTCAGAGATGTCTTTGCATGGTCATATGAAGAAATGCTAAGCATTGACTCAAGCATAGTTGAACATGAAATTAAGATCTATCCAGATGTCAAATTGGTACGACAACGACTTCCACAATTGCACCCGAAGAAAGTTGCTACCATCAAGGTGGAAGTTGAAACAATTTTACATGCTGGTTTCATTTACCTGGTTCCTCTAACTAATTGGGTATCAAATATTGTTCCTGTGATGAAAAAGCAAGGAAAAATTAGAGTGTGCGTCAATTACAGGGATGTAAACCAAGCTTGTCCAAAGGAAAACTACCCTACACCCTTCATCGACTAGATAATGGATGAATGTGCCGGATGCGAAATCTTTTCATTTATGGATGGATTTTCTGGGTATAATCAAACAAATATCCGTCCACAGGACTAGTCAAAGACTGCATTTATTTGTCCGTGGGGCACATTCATGTACCGGAAGTTACCTTTCGGTTTAAAGAATGCAGGGGAAACTTTTCAGAGGGCTATGAATTATGCCTTCCATGACATCAAGAACATTGTTCAACCATATCTCGATGATCTTCCAACTCATTCACGAAAGCGGACTGATCATCCACAACATTTGAGAGCTATTTTTCTACGTTGTTGACACTACAAGCCATGACTCAATCCACACAAGTGTGTATTTTGTGTGAGGTCTGGTTGTTTACTTGGATTTATGGTTTCAAAGGATGGGATTCGTCTCGGCCCATGTAAGTTTCAGGCAATCATCGATATTCCTCCACCTTCAAATTTGCTTCATATTCAGAAACTCCAAGGGAAAGCAAACTTTCTAAGGAGGTTCATTCCAAATTACGCCGAACTTGCTAAAGGTTATATGCGTCTTTTGAAAAAAGAAGTCCCCTTCACCTAGGATTAGGTTGCACAAGCTTCCTTTGATGCTCTAAAGGAATCCCTAATAAAAGCATCTTTAATGTATGCTCCTGAATATAAAAAAGACTTTAACTTCTATCTAGCTGTGGCAGATACGAACATCACAATGGTTTTAGTTCAAGAAGACAATGGAATCAAACATCTTGTCTATTATTTAAGTCAAAACTTGAATGATACAGAAAGAAAGTTCTCCTACGTTAAAAAGCTAGCTCTTGCAGCTGTTTCAGTAATACAGAGATTTCAACACTATATCCTCTTTCGCAAAACTACCATTCTATCAGATTTCAACCCTATGACTTACATCTTGTCACGCCAGTTACTCGGGGGAAAATATTTGAAATGGATACCTATTTTGCAAGAGTTTGATTTGGAATTTGTAAAATCCAAATCAAAGAAATCTCTAGTTTTCACGGAGTTACTATGCG